>CAKAOI010028135.1:0-46396 GCA_916701655.1 Sebastiscus albofasciatus | reverse complement strand
TATATATTCGATACTTAACCATCTGACTAAAACTTTAATGATATTGTGACTAGCTAATTAAATTCAAAGCAGAAGGAGGGTGACGTCACATAATGCTTTTTTACAACCCAGAGGAAACAATAGGTGCATACCTGTTAGTGGTAACTCAAAAAGTCTTTTAAAGTATTTTTTGGTGGGAAAAATACCTAAAAATTACTGTAAATGATTACAATTCACACTGTGGCGTATTATTTGACATTTGATCAGTAATCATATATAGAAAATCTAGTCTCACCGACCTTGTTCTTAAAGTGAAAATAAGGCTTTAAGGTTGAAGTTTGTGTTCTGGTAAACAAACACAGTAGCAACATAGTTCTGCGCAGTGTCTTCACTACCAGGAAATAATTACTGAACTGTACCATTCCTGTACCTGACGTTCTGCTTACGCTCTACTCTGTGACTACATTTCATTGACTGCCAACAAACAGTTGTGCTGTAGTATTAGCTTCATGTGTGCGTGCCGTATACCGTATGTGATTCACCAAAACATGCAGGTCACGATGAAAGCAGATTACAGGAAGGTTGAAGGAAAAAGCAGAGAAAGGATGGGAAAGAAGAGGGGTGTCAATTGGTCACGTTTCTTTAATCCCGGCTAATCTAACGGCATTAGAGCAGCCTCCATCTGGGCCGCTGGACGATGGAAACACACGAGCAGCAGCATATGGCAACACACAGATATATACACACACTTAACAGTGTAGGTGTTGTGGGAGTGACACACTTCCAGGAATCCCACCCAGTGCAGTGAGAAGGGGAAAGCATCACAACAGGTGGGTGGACCAAAGGAAACTCTCGTCATGGTGGAAATCTGTGACGTTGGTGACCCCTCAGAGTATATATATACATACACACATACACACATACATATATCACATTATATAATAATAATTATCAGTCTAGGGCTGCAACTAATGATTATTTGTATTGTCGATTAATCTGTAGATTTTTTTCTCGATTAATCGATTAGTTGTTTGGTCTATTAAATGTCAGAAAATGGTGAAAAATGTTGACCAGTGTTTCCCAAAGCCCAAGAATATGTCCTCAAATGTCTCGTTTTGTCCACAATGCAAAGATATTCCGTTTACTGTCATAGAGGAGTAAAGAAACCAGAAAAGATTCACATTTAAGAAGCTGAAATCAGAGAATTTTGACTTTTTTTTCTTAAAAAATGAACCTATTAATCGATTATTAAAACAGTTGGCGATTAATTTAATAGTTGACAAATCAATTAACCATTGCAGCTCTATATCAGTCACACCAAATGAGAAGAACCAGCAGAATATGCAAACTGCTGAAACATTGTGTCAACTGATGAAGGGAAAATGCTTCAAAAGAACAATAATCCACTTTTGTTTTCTTCTTTAAATGACTCTAATTCCTCTATTTAATTACCTACATGTTGAACTCTAGCACTGGGTTCACCAGCTTAAGGAGCCGTTTCCCTCCACTGCTCCAGTACCCAAGTGTTGCTAGTTAAGAATTTGGAGTTAAAGCAATAAGACGATGACAACAACAGCACTAAGTGGAACTGAGGACAAAGCAGGTTGGAGGAAGAGCGAGCAGCGGCGGAGGGGTGAGCAGAGAATACCCGGCTGATGGGATCAGAGAGACTCCTGATCTGTGACGTTGGCTGTTTTAACGCAGCAGCAGGTGCTCTCACCCTCTCTCAGGTTGAAAGAATGGGTCAGTCACACAGCTCAGCTTGACACAAAATACACAGATTACCGAAGCAAGAATATTAAGCCTGCGGTATTTGGTATTAATCTGAGGCTTAGCGGGATTTCTAATGCGAGGATTCAGAAAGTTGGGGTTCTCTGCTGGGGCAATGTCGGGTTTGCTCATATTGAAATTCTCCTCAGCATGTGGTCGTTTTTTCAGTGTTTAATCACAGCTCCACGCAGACCTGCTATTAAACACAGATAAAGTGACTGCATGTGTTTGATTACTGTGGGAATTTATTTCATGTTGTAATTGAGGCAACTGCATAACAAGTGAAATCTAGAGCACCTTAGCAACATCTCTTTCAGTGAGACTTGTGAGGGAAATGTTATAAAAAGAAAGGCTATATTTGGAAGCTGATGAAGTCTTGATGCTCACAACAAGGCGCCAAAGCAGAGCCAGCTGCAAAACAGAGAGGGATGATCAAATAATGAAGGAGCAGCAGTGCTCTTGGTCCAAACGTCTTCTCGGAACCTCTTTGCAACGCTGACCACAGATATGTTGCTAACCAGCGCCCTCTGGCTACGACACCTGGATACTGTGACCTCCATCATTCACTAACACTGAGGCTGACAACAGTTGTGAATTTGTCCGTGATATGGATTTTCTACCAAAAATAAAAGTTAAATAACTAGTACAAATTCTTAAAGAGGACCTATTTTTTGGGCGTGTAAAAGGTCTGCAAAGTTACAAAGCCCAAAGCCCACACCAAAGGGAGTTACTCTATCCCAGCTCCTGAACTGCCTGAAACACCTTGCTTGAAGTCCTGCCTTTTCTTCCGTAACATGGTGATGTCACCAAGTAACACACTTTGCCTAGCAGCTAGTTTGGCACGCCCTCAGACAGAGGGTGAAAAGAGGTGCTGTAGCACAGCCGCTATGAGGAAAATAAAGCGTTTTTGGAATATTAAAGCATGTAAACAAGTTCCAGTAGAAACCCAAAATACAAGTATGAACCTGAAAATGAGCATAATAGGTCCTCTTTAAAATTACACCAACTTCTTCTCCTTCAAAAGAAAAATCCAGAATCTATAAATATTAGGGTTGTCATAGCTAACGCGATAAAAACACATTAACGCAAATTAATTTTAATGCCACTAATTTCTTGAACACATTAAGGAACTTGTGATTTTTACGTTGTAGCGGGCTCAGTTTTATAGCTAGAGTGAAGATACTGATATCAAATGAAACTAGAAAACCTAAGGTCCAATCCATTGGTACCAACCATGCTAGCATCATACTAAATTGTTGAAAGGAGGCTAAATAACGCTCCAAACTTGCGCTATATTTTGGCAAGGGAAAACTATCATGGCCGCTTTCAAAGGGGTCCCTTGACCTCTGACCTCAAGATATGCGAACGCAAATGGGTTCTATGGGTACCCACGAATCTCCTCTTTACAGACATGCCCACTTTATGATAATCACATGCAGTTTGGGGCAAGTCATAGTCAAATCAGCACACTGACACACTGACAGCTGCTGTTGCCTGTTGGGCTGCAGTTTGCCATGTTATGATTTGAGCATATTTTTTTTATGCTAAATGCAGTACCTGTGAGGGTTTCTGGACAATATTTGTCATTTTGTGTTGTTGATGAATGATAAATATATACATACATTTGCATAAAGAAAGCATATTTGCCCACTCCCATGTTGATAAGAGTATTAAACACTTGACAAATCTCCCTTTAAGGTACATTTTGAACAGATAAAACATGTGCGATTAATTTGCAATTAATCGCGATTAAATATTTTAATCAATTGACAGCCCTAATATATATTCAAACTTTCATTTTGAATGTTTAATTACTAGAAACAAAATGTCTCCTACTTCACAGTAAAGTTAATTCTCAGATTATTATGTGCACTGGAGGCTTCTAGTTTCCACATCACACCTGATGTGTAAGTTTCATATTGGCCTCCAAACTACAGTTGGGATGTGTCACAAAGTCATGGTCGTACAAACACGTCTGAAATATTTACTTTAAGGTGAGAACAGACACATTTTCCACGGTCTTCTAGTGACAAACTCTGCACATCATTTTGCACAGTGAAGTGAAAACATTCAACCCAAGTCTAAGTGAATAACATCTGCCAGTATAACTGGTGACGCAACTAGCACATCTAATTTTGGGACTTTTATGAGCACCTTTATTAGCTACACTGCGAACAAATGAATGAAGATACACCCCTCTAAAAACTAAAACTAAAGGCCCACAAGACGACATCTGAAAACATCTCAGATTTCTGGTGTGGAGATTGTGCTCAAACTCAAGGATATGTCTCCAATACAAAAAGACCACTGATGGAAATATCAAGCATTCCATATAGATATGGACATCCCAGATGTTACGGACCCGTTCCAGATGTGGTGTGCTAAGTTTTTACAATCGGCCCATGTATCACATTTGAGGTTTTAAACAGCAAAGTTATCCAGATAACTCAGTAAACCTGCCCCTGGTCCAACTGGTTGCTACAGTTAGCAGCCCAAGTGCTTACACAAACATCAAATCATTTCCAGGCTCTTTGTATTTCTTGGGCCTCGAGAGACAAATTGTTTGCATGAAAGCTATGTCCAAACTATGTGCCGTGCATGCCTATGAGGGTGTGTGTGTAAAGTAAATCAATCCATCATTAAGCGGTTGCATGACGAATGTCTGGAATGTGAAACACTTTTGTGAGCGCTCGGCTTGTTCGGTGTGAATGCTCCTCATTGTTTTTTCTGTGGAAATGAACGAGCCCGAGTCCCGCTGGACTTTGTCACAAAGATTAAAGGCTCATGAATGCTAATGAGCGCTGATTTCAGACACTGTGTAATGAGGGCTTCAAACAAATTACAAAGTCCCGTCTAAATTGATTGTCTTACATTTCTTGTTTAGTTGCTCTCATTTAGTTTCATATACAGGATATTGATAAGGGATGTAGTCAGTGCCAAAATGTCATAAGAATGAACATCAAATAATAAGTGGCCATTAAAGAAGACCTATTATGCTTATTTTCAGGTGCATACTTGTAGTTTGGGTTTCTACTAGAACATGTTTACATGCTTTAATGTTCAAAAAACGCTTTATTTTTCTCATAGCGGCTGTGCTGCAGCATCTCTTTTCACCCTCTGTCTGAAATGCTCTGTTTGAGCTCCTGCCCCGCCCGAAAAGCCCAGTCTGCTCTGATTGGTCAGCCGGTCCACTCTGTTGTGATTGGCCAACCAAACCAAACTCTTCGGACTCCACTCCAGCTCCGCTCTAACTAGCTTTGTTTGAGGGCGTGCCAAACTAGCCGCTAGACAGGTGTTATGCAAATGTGTTACTTGGTGACATCACCACGTTACAGAACAAAAGGCGGGACTTCAAGCTAGGGGTTTCAAGAAGTTCAGGAGCAGTGTTTCTGTGGGGGAAAGTAACTCACTTTGGCGTGGACTTTGGGCTTTGTAACTTTGCAGAATTTATATGTGTACAAAAAACTATATAACACACTAAAGGAAAGGGAAAAAGCACAATAGGTCCTCTTTAACAGACTGGCATTAAAACTGCCCACTGCTTATATACCTTTTAAAAATTCCATTACTTTGACTTTTTCCCCATCTTTTCTTCTCTGATTTGAACAGCTGTCAGTGTGTCAGTGTGCTGACTTGACTATGACTTGGGTACCCAGAGAACCCATTTTCATTCATATATCTTGAGGTCAGAGGTCAAGGGACCCCTTTGAAAATGGCCATGCCAGTTTTTTCTGGACAAAATGTTACCGGACGTTTGGAGCGTTATTTGCCTCCTTTGCAACAAGTTAGTATGACATGGTTGGTTCCAATGGATTCCTTATTTTCTAGTTTCATATGATGCCAGTATCTTCACTCTAGCAGTATCTTCACTCCCGCTACAACCTCCGAAAGATCGATTGCGTTAACACATTAAAAAAATGAGTGGCGTTAAAACGATTTTGCGTTAACGCATTATAATTGCGTTAACTTTGACAGACCTAGTTTTGTCTGTTCATATGTTTATAAACGTGCTTTTATTCTTATATTTAACATGTCAGCAGACAGTTGTTTTTAGCCACAAATGGTCACCAGTTTGTCACTAACTTTTTTAATATGAGACATTTTGAATTCTTCTGTTGGGTTTTTTATAGGAATAATAACAAAGCTTGCTTTAATATGCTCCATTGGAAATCCATACACTTTCTTTCCAGAGGTTTCCTTACCTTTTCTTGGATGACAGAGCTGTAAAAGAAGTGACACACTACTACAGTGGTTGTGTACTCACCCAGAGGCGATAAGGGCACGTGACTGAGCCATGGCGATGCGCTGCAGTGCGGGTCGACTCAGCCCTGCTAGGCTGGACCGGGGTGGCAGGGGGGCTGCGCAGGCAGCAGCACCGGATGAAGACACTGGACCCAGGACGCGGGCAGAAGGCGAGGGCGTGCAGGTGGAGGCAGCCGTGGAGATGAGGGGCGGTGGGCCCGGAGCGGGCACCGAAGGGGCAGAACAGGAAGTGGAGAGGGAGGACGAGGTGGAAGGGTGAGGCGGGGAGGTGGCGACGGATGAGAGTGTGGTGGAGGGCGGAGGAGGAGGCGGCGGCGGAGGGGGGAGAGGCGGAGGAGGGGGGCGGGTGGAGGAGATGGAGAGGGCGGCGGTAGCTGAGCCGAGGAGGGAGAGAGAGTGGGTGAAGCCTCCTCCGTAACCGAAGCTGGCATTGCCAACACCGCTACCGCCAACCATTCCTACACCTCCTGCACCACCCATACCGCCTAGACTGTAGCCACCTGTCGCCCCAACTATGGACGTCCTGTGGGGGGAAAAAGAGCGAGACAGGGTGGGAGGTCGAGGGAGGGTTAGTGAGTACGACCCTCCTGGGACGGGGTAACTGCTGATTTTGGGACTAGGTGGCTTGGTCTGTGGCGGCCTCCGCCCTAGAGTGTGAGCAGACATGGCGCCCGCTTTGACACTCAGCACCAACATACACTGCTGACAAGCGCAGGGCTGTCCCAAGGAGGTGATGGCCGAGGCAGGGAGCGCACCGCTGGGGTACGCGCTCCCGTTTCCGGTCCCGCTGTTGCTCATCCGGATCCCCATGCCCACTCCGGATACGTCTACGCCGAGCAGTCCTCCGTGGCTGGGCATGGACATGGGCCCCCAGGCGTGGTGGGATTTGGGCAGGGGACCGGACACCAGCGGGTAGGCCAGGTCGGAGCGGCGCTGGATGCGACGGCAGCGCTGCGTCTGCCCGTTGATTTGGGTCATGCTTTCGAAGTCAATGAGGTAGCAGAAGCCCAGCGGCGCCAGGTCCAGCCAGGGCTGCTGGCGATCGCGCGCTGCCTGGATGGCGATGCCCACCTCCGTGTCGTACGCCGTCCAGCTGCCGGCGTCGTTCTCCCACTCCCACAACCAGCCCTGGCCCGGCGCTGAGGTGGGGTCGTAGAAGCTGCGTCGTACCGGTCGAAGGGTACCTGAGGCAGGGATCAGGAGGTCAGAACAAAAGATTCATCCACATTATTAAGATTTTGACTGCTGTTAGTAATACAATCAGTTTGCATTTTGACTATTGCCATGAATTGGACAGATTCACTGCTTCTTTCACATGTGCACGACTTCTACTGTAACCATGATGCTCGGTGATGAGAGGTAGTCGCAATAGGAGTCTAAGTGGCCGACTACTGTGGCTCTATTTACTGTGGACAAGTAGATTGCAACCCTAACAAATTCAACATGTCTGTGTTTGCTTGCTAAGAATTTGGGCAAACAGGTTGCCCCTGGTAACAGCACACGGTGTTCCGAATTCTGATTGGCTGGCAGCCTTGATCCGACCCAAAGCTGGCTGTGTTTGCTTTCCCAGGGTGTCCAGAGAAACTAGTCCACAGAGTCTTCACACTGTAAAGCCTTCACATATCAATTCCTGTGTGTAAGACGAAGCCATTTTGGCATCATAAAAAAAATGCACTTTACAATGGACATTTTACCGTAGTATACTGTACAATTTGAAATACATGTAGGATGAAACATATAGCAAAACATCTCCAGAAGCAAAAATAACCTCAGATATGAACACAATTATAATTGGAATTTTGTAGCATACAGTATGTGTGGCCTACAAGACAACAAGGGAGCTCATTCATGAGATCTGCCATCGACCCCGTTTTTATCAATGACCTCAGACTCCTGAAATTCTTCCCCACCCTCCTCCTCCTTCTCCTCCCTGTCTCCTATTTAGACTGGGGCACCCTGCTCGCCTCCCCCATTTCAGCTTGGAAAACAAACTTCACAAAGGCTTTTGTCAGCCAATGTTGAGAGAGAGAGAAAGAGAGAGAGAGAGAGAGAGGGGAAATGTTGGGTTCTCTGCCAAAGTTAGACATCTGACAATTCCCCGCTTTGTCTTACTGCTCTGCTCGCCTATCTTTGTCTTGCGAAAGATGATTTCTTATGCTCATATTTTGCTATATAAGACAGTGGTACTGGCGGCAGCAGTGTGTTTGGGACTATGACTGGACACTTCAGCTGCTACTGTGCCACATAGGGTGACCAGATCCCGACACACCTAATGTGAGACAAAGAGTATGTTTGTGTGGAACAATGTGGGACAATGCTGAGAGGTAGTCTCAAATTTTGATATATATTGTCTAACTTAAAAAAATAAACATTTCTATTCTGCCCCTTACCTCGTAACATCTCTATGATTTGCCCGAATGCATCCATTGATCTCTTAGAATCGCCTTACACCAGTTTCACCCACTTATATGGAGTCTTTGTTGTAGTTGCATTCATCTTTGTGGTAGTTTCCATCATATTCGGCCTACATCTGCATAGTTTGTGACTCACACTTCTCCCTGTTGGGCATAGCGTAGCAAAGACAGTGACGGGTCAACCTGCACTTGACCCGGGCGTGCGCAGTTTGATTGACATCAAACACTTATGACAGCCTTATCCCTGCTTTCTTCACAGCCATTGGATAAAAGACAGACTAAAAAGCATCTGTCCTGCAGTGGTTGGAGCCAATAAAAATGTGGGACATTGTCTCAATATTAGAGATGCACTGATCCAATTTTTTCCATTCCGATACCGATAAGGATACCTGGGCTTTTGGTATCGCCTGATACCGAGTACCGATGCGAAATCAGTGTGTTTAATTAATTAATAAGGTAATTAATTGGTCAACAGGAATTAAAATTCCAGTACATAATGTGTATTGTATATAAACATGAAATTGAGAGAAACTGGGATAAAAAATGCTGTGCAGTCCCCTGGTAAAGTAGGACACCTGGTCACCCTATATTGCCACATGATGCAAACACACACAGATCTTACCAGAATGACTCACCTTTACACCTTTTCAAAAATCACAGCCTTGTCCTTTAAAATGTAACATCTCAAATTAAAAATAATAAAAATACTGCAAAAATAAGAAGCCACCTTGCAGCAAAAACACTCCTATACCATCAACTTCTGGATCATCATATAAGGGGCTTGCAAAAGATGAACACATGATGAGCAAAATGCTGTGCAGTCCCCTGGTAAAGTGGGACACCTGGTCACCCTATAGTGCCACATGATGCAAACACACACACAGATCCTACCAGAATGACTCACCTTTACACCTTTTCAAAAATCACAGCCTGTCCTTTAAAATGTAACATCTAAATCTACTAAAATACTGCAGAAATAAGAAGCCACCTTGCTTGATCTGGCAAATATAATCTGAAGGCAAAAGGTTCAATTAAATTGTCTATTTCTTCCTATGGGTTCTTGTTAAGGCCACATTGCTAAAAGAAAAAAAATACCAAAATACCCTGATGAGCACCTTGCAGCAAAAACACTCCTATACCATCAACTCCATGGAGCAGGATCAACATAAGTGGCATGCAAAGATGAACACATGATGAGCAATAAAAAAAAAAAAACAGGCCTCCACCACCACCACCACCACCTCAGGCCCGGCTCCACCACTCCACCCTCCTCCACCCTGTGTTGTGTGTCTCCTCTCTTCTGCTTCTTCTCACCTGTGTCTTGTCTGAACTGGTGCATGGAATGCAAATCGATGATGTAGGGCGAGAGGCGAGAGTCCACCTGGCCGAGGACGACACTACCACACCGCGGGTCGCTCCGGATGACTGCCTCGATGTGATGACAGACAGCCGGGCTGTAGGGCCGCCAGCGTCCGTGCTCGTTCAGCCATTCCCAGACCACCACGGCGGACGCTAGTAACATCCTACTCCTGCAGGAAAACAACATAAAGGAGGCATATATGTGATAGGATGATGGGCTTTTAAAGATGCTGCTCCGCCGTGCATCCCTGCGCACAGCGGCGCTGCATCCATCTTGGACAGCTTGCAACCCAGATGTGTTTCTGTGGATATATATAAATATATATATTTTTTGTGCATGACATGCAAAGCGTACCTTCCATGTTTGTAGTTTCGGTTATGCAGCAATTATAGGTCCTTTTTGTTTTTTAATAGAGGGTTTCAGTGCAGAGTGTCAGTGCTCCTCGCAGGATGGTTGCATTTTACTCCCTCTATGCAGATGAGTGACGTCTACTGAAATCATTTCTCCGGCACAATCAAGTTAGGGTGAGAGGAGGAGGAAAATGCAACTTGGTGGATGCTCACTGTGGTGGTGGTGAAGTAGGTTACTGTGACAGATCGTGCACTGTGCAAGGTTGCATTTTTTCTTTTTTCTTTTTACCAAATCTGTGCAATCTGGGCAGATTCCTGAAAGCAAAATATAAATATAGATATTTACCAGGTCAGATCAGCAGCTCCAGTGTCTCCAGTCAGATATCCTTTATTGGAACAGTTTGGGTGCTTTATCCATCATCAGTCTTGAGGTAAAATCTGGTTACATAACTGCTGCTGATAATGTGTCCATGCAGCTACTTCTTTGACTCACTTCATGCATAGTGTCTCGATGGAGTGGCTCTCTCACCCACCACCACTGATGATGATGGGTGATTTGGCCGGTGCAAAAAATACATGTTTGACATTCGCGTGCGTAAAACACTCCCACACTCACGCTCCTCCAAGAGGCTCCAACATCCAATCAGATTTGAGCAAAGCGCTCCGTCTGGCCAATCAGGAGGAACGTGTGCTCATCTCACACTTTAATTGCTTTGTATGAACTGTGTTTAAATGTTTTTTATTTATTTCTTTTTAGTAGCACATATTTTTCCACATCTACCACTTCTTCTGATTATGTTTTGTTGAGTATTCAGTCGTCTAAAAAGAGTGGAGATGCCGGGGATTGAACCCGGGACCTCATACATGCGAAGCATGCGCTCTACCACTGAGCTACATCCCCATTGGACACCATACGTCAACGATATAGGTGTTTTATATATTTCTGTCTCTACTGATGTCATTTTGATGTGTTGTAATGTTAGTTATCTCACCAAAAAAAAGGCGGTACAAATATGAAAATGTCACTTTTTTATTAATTTTCTTACAGTGTACAATATCTCAAAAAGAAAAAGTATAACATTTTTGCAAAACAAAACCGTTCATGAACTGGCACTGCCTTATACAATACATTAATTAACACAGTAAAGTAGGTCAGATATTTACATGTATGTCGATGGAGCTTCAGTTCATGGAATCATCCTTATATCCTGTAAAGATATATGTAGCTTAATTCTATAATTTCTATAATTTTACTACACACTAGGCTACAATATAGCCTAACTAACATATGAAATGGCACTTGATGGGAAGTTTGACTCAGTCCCAAACAAGTTAAATATTCAGCACTATCACATTAGTTCACATTTGAGAATTCAAATTAAAATTCTGTCTTTTTTGCTTAAAAAATAGCTTTTCTGTGGATTGCTCAGGCCTTTTATGTATTTCTGTCTCCACTGATGTCATTTTGATGTGTTGTAATGCTATTTATGGCATGCATCTCAATAAAAAAAGGCAGTACTAATATGAAAAAGTCATTTTTTTATTAATTTTTTTTACATTGTACAATATCTCAAAATGAAGAAGTATAACATTTTTGTCATGAACTGTCAATGCCTTTCAATACATTCATTAACAGAGTAAAGTAGGTCAGATATTTACATGTATGTCAATGTAGCTTCAGTTCATGGAGTCATCACTATATCCTTTACAGATATATAGAGCTTAATGTTGTAGTTTTGCAGTACATTCAACATAATGATTACTACTGATCTATATTTTTACAACACACTAGCCTATAACTAACATATGAAATGGCACTTGATGGGAAGTTTGACTCAGTCCCAAACCCCCAAAATATTCAGCACTATCACATTAGTTCACATTTGAGAATAAAAATTAAAATTTTGTCTTTTTTTGCTTAAAAAATAGCTTTTCCGTGGATCGCTCAATCGATTAATGGACTGTTTTAGCTCTACATATGACATTGAGAACAATATGAACACAGTAATATGTAATAGTAATATCTATTTTTGTTTTTCTGTTTTTAATTTCAGTGTATATTAGAAAAAAAGCAATAAAAAACACACAGAATGTACAGCATGCAATAGGCTGACAATAATACAAAAGTTTGACACGTTTGTACTTTTCAAAAGGTAAACACGTACACAAACATTCAAAATCCAATCCAGTGTACTCTTGCGTATTCACAACAGCTTCATTCATCAATCGCCTTTTTATCCTGATGCTTCGACAGGAAGTGGAATTAAAAACCAGAGCCGTAGCTACAATTGAGGACAATGTTTTCAGTGTATTTTAGGGGGGGATTTATAGGGTTTTCGTAACCTGGGGGAGTCTACACTCTCCAATTAAAAACTGTTTTATAGGGTGGTTCCAGTATTTTTTGACTACTTTTAGGCTCCTGGCAGTGTGGAACAGCATTTAGACTTTCATGTTGGGGAAATACAATTCACAGAAAATCTATTTTCACAGCTAATTAGGGGACACATGACCTCAGTACTATTTCCTAAAGACTCCCTTGTATTTTTATTACTGTTCTCACAGTACAGTCATATCATTGTCCTTGCCTGAACCCCCCTCTTCCTCAGACCAGATGGCACTACCAGAGAACTGCTTTAGATCCACCAACAACCCAGTCCCTCCACTTGCTTCACCTTTACCTTCTCTCACTTTCTCCTCTGTCTGACCCGTTAGACTGGCTTGCTCCCCTGCCTCTGAACTCAACAGACTTGAGTTATCATCTGAAGAGTCACCTCTTTTTCCCTTTGCCTTACCACATTGCTTCTCCTCCTCCACCTCGTCCTCATTCTCCTGGTCATCTCCCTCACTGTCACTCCTCTCGCTACCACCCTCCTCCACCTGTCCCTCCTCATCTTGGATTTCCTGCATGTCCTCTCCATCTTCATCAGTATCACTTTGAGGCCAAAGCTGGACTCCGAGGCGCCCCCCCACAACTAACGCTGCACCTCTCACCCGGTCCCTGACCCCTCCTTCCTTATACACCATGCGCTGCACCGTATATTTTCCATTGGCCTCCTGGTTCAACTTCTTGTACAAGAAGAACAGCAACACAATTAAGATTAGCAGGCAGAAAAAAAGGATCAGCACAGTCGTATTGTTTGTTCCATCTGTGTCAGCCATGCCTGGAGTGAAGAGAGAGAAAAGGGTTTAGCATGGCAAAAAATTGGGATTTATTAATTTCTTTGAATGTTTTTGTGTTCAGTGGAATTCTCTCTTGAAGAAATAGTTTGACATTTTGGGGAATGTGATTATTTGCTTTCCTGCAACGCTCACGTCTGAACCAGTGGGCTATCTCAAGGTCTGAGAAGTGAAGCCAATGAGTAAATATCTTGCATTCTTTCTAATAGCCAGCAGGGGGCAACTCCTCTGGTTGCAAAAAGAAGTCAGATTGTGTAGAAGTCTATGAGAAAATGAGCGTACTTCTCACTTAATTTATTACCTCAGTAAACATTGTAAACATGAGTTTATGGTCTCAATCGCTAGTTTCAAGTCTTCTTCAATAGAGCATGATGTTCATTTAGTAAATTACGGTCCCATTTAGAGTCAAATAGACCATAAAACAGGGTATGCTTTAGGGCGTGGCTAACGTCGCTACCACGGTGTTGTCCGGTCTGGGTGTTGTCCGTGTTTTTGTCTCAAAACTTTAACCCTTTCACAGTGTGTTTTCAGTTACAACCTTTTTGGTCACCTAAAAATGTATTTTGCAACCACTTCTGGTTGCAAAATACCAAGATGGTGACTGCCAAAATGCCAAACTCAAGGCTTCAAAACGGCACTTCACAAACCAATGGGTGACGTCACGTTGACTACGTCCACTTCTTATATACAGTCTATGGTCTGTACGGTTAGTTGAAGCAGCTAGTTAGCTTAGCTCAACATAAAAACTGGAAACAGGGTGTAACAGCTAGCCTGGCTCTGTTCAAAGGCTCCAGGCTCAAAGAAATATTCCAGCACATTACCCCCATTCAAAAACAGCAAATTGTCGATTTTACACCTCTAATTTTGTACAGAGCCAAGCAAGCTGTTTCCCTCTGTTTTCAGTCTTTATGCTAAGCTATGCTAGCTGGCTGTAGCTTCATATTTACCATACAGATATGAGAGTGGTATTGAGCTTACTATCTAGCAAGAAAACAAATATGTTTATTTCCCAAAAGGTCAAACGATTCCTTTAATAGAGTAGCCCTTTGTTTCCATTTGTTGCCGTTGTTTTACTTGGGTGTTTGGTTTGTCATGTAAAACAATACTATTCTGTGCAAGGAAGATTAAGCTAGATGATGCCAGCACATGTAAATTTCACGTTTTCTATAGAGCCATTGAAATTTAACCGGAGGCAACATAAAACAGGTTGACACACATGCTAATCGGTCATGTCTAGAAGTGAGCCAGCAAACTGCGACATCTGATCTGAGATCTGCAAAAACTCTCGCGAGACTAGCTGCCCGACAACCTATCCTAACTTTAACTATTCGAGGTCAATGCCTAAACTTAACTATTCAAGATCAATGCCTAACCTTAACTATTCAAGATCAATGCCTAACCTTAACTATTCAAGGTCAACGCCTAACCTTAACAATCTTGCAAGAGTTTCCCCAGTTTGCTGGCTCCCTTCTAGCCACTACCATGCTAATCCTAAATTATCAAACTGTAAATCCCACAAAATTGAGACGGATTAGATTTAGAGATATACTTCACCTCCTTAGAAAATTCCCTGCTGAGTAGAAAAATCCCACTGGCTTGGTGTCACAGTTAGGCAGAATTTTCTTGTACTTTCAAACTCCTTGTACTTTAAAGCAGTTGTGAAGTTTTTATCAGATCCATTGGTAAATTTGTATTCGGGATCTAGAAAAAAGAAAATTAGAAAAATTAAATAACAGTGCATGGTAAACCTTTAGATGGCTTAACGTCAAATATTATCCATTTGGTTCAATTTTGCTGTGGCATTTCAGGTTTAACTGAGAAATGCAAATAATTCTGCTTCCTGGAAGGTATTATATTTCAGAAGCTGCTCAACCTTTCAGTATTGACATCTAATCCTGATACAATTATAATAAGAAAGTTACCATCCACGCTGGCTTAAACGTAGCCAAAGGTTCATAATTGCAAATATACAAACGCACGCTGGAGATGTGACAGGAAGTCTGTATTGCCTCTATCTCATTCGACTGTAAGCTGTGTTGTCTCGAGTGACAGGAAGCTCGCAGACCGCTCGCAGTGTTGCTGGTTTCCTGTAAAAATGATGATTGAATAGCATCAGTCAGCCTGCCATGGGAGGGAACTTTTTTAGTCATGGTTAATCAGACTCCCAGAGATCAGACAAAAAGTGTTGCAGCATAATGTTTAATAAAACTAAATAAAAATACAGAACGTGCAATACATTTTATGAGGATAGACGTATATATATTTAAATAAGAGCAGACAAAACAAGAAGCATTTATATTAAGATTAATTAAGAATAGACAGAAATGTGTGCAGCATAAACGAGTTAAGAGGCTGTTCAAAATATTTTCAAAAAGAAGGAAATAAACTGTAAAAAACTTACCCAAAGTTGTGAGAAGATAAAGTTAGTGGTGCCAGAAGACTGAGTTGAGTAATCTAGTGTACTTTAGAACCGTGTGGCAGCATATGTGAGAGTGTCTGAAGGAGACAGCGAGAAAACAAGAGAGGGAGTGCATGCATGAAATGTGGTGAAGAAAGCTCGCTGCAGCCCTTTAGAGGTAGGTGGAGGCTGAAGGGGGGTGAGAACACAGATTAAAGACAAAATCAAGCAGGGTGTGATGGAGGGCACAGATAAGAAAAATGTGCAAGTATTTATGGAAAGAGGAACACAATTGTATTTTTTTCCCCCTGCAAAGTTGACTTGTGTTACGGCACAGGTGCAGGTTACATTAAGTGTATTTTAAGAACGTACTGACAACAATTCCCCAACAGGAAATGTACATGATACAGTATATTCATTTCAACCTTATACAAGCAGTTGTCGATAACACCTCAACTCCACAAAGGGCAGCAGTGGTGAACATGATGTTAGGGTTTGTAAAAAAATCTTACCCTCAAAATTTAACTTAGTTTTTAAAGTGGATTCTATACATCTTTGACATTTCACTGGAGAAAAAAAGGAGTCAACAAGTGTTATATGAGCCTAGGATGACCCAAGAACTAAACCACGATCCAGATAATGTTTTGATCCATCCAAAGATATTAGGTTTTTTATTATACACGACAGATTTGAACTTTTCAGAAGAGCACACCAAGTTCAAACGCTGCGCTCAGCTTCCTAATGTGAAACAAGTCGGCCACATCCTGTTTCACTCCAGTGGCCATGGCAGCCACGGCCCCTACACTCGACAAAGACATCTGTACAAAATCTATAGTCATTTTTCACTGTATTACACAGGAGAGGACATAAACATGAGTGTCTGGTGTGTAACATGAGAAAATTTAAATTTACAGATGGAGAATACCCAACACAGTGTGAAATTCATAGGTTCACAAAATGTGTATTGGTGTTATACAATTCAATTACTACAAGTAAAAAAAAATCCATGGTATTTCTGAAACTCTTCAATAGAGATTTGCTCCAGCTTGGTTAACCTTAAGCAGCTGGAACATCTTCAGGTCTCACTCAACAGCTGGACTGAGTTCTGGGATTTGTTTCAAAGTTTATTGCTGAACAGAGTGATTGTTCTGATGTTTTACTGCCCTAATATGAACTACAGTGTCACCATCTTTCATGATACCATCAGACACTTTTATGACTGATTGTGGCTTGTGTGCCTCCTCGACGCAACGCTTTGCACAGTCTGCTGGGTGTGGTTTTCGTTTTGTCAGACCACAAATTGTTGCAACACAGTCTCACGGCAATGCATTCGATAGTCATGAAAATTAATCTACTTGTGCACATACACATGAATTTAACTTTGTTTTGTGACAGATTTTTCGTACTTTTTCCTACGAATGTTCAGCAACACGTGATGCACGTGTCAATTTCTGCTCCAGTCTCAAAATATAACTACTTAGTTAGGTTTAGGAAAAGATTGACTTAATTAAGCTTAGGCAACAAACTACTTAGTTAGGCTTAGGAAAATAATTGCCTTAATAAGGTTTAGGCAACAAACTACTTAGTTCGGCTTAGGAAAAGATCGCCTTGATTAGGATAAGGCAACAAACTAATTAGTTAGGTTTAGGCAATAAACTCCTTAGTTAGGTTTAGGCATAGATTGACTTGGTTAGGCTTAGGCAACAAAGTAGGTTTAGGCAACAAACTACTTAGGCTTAGGAAAATATCGACCTGGTTAGGTTTAAACAACAAACTACTTAGTTAGGCTTAGGAAAAGATCCACTTGGTTAGACTTACGCAACAAATTAGGTTTAGGCAACAAACTACTTAGGCTTAGGAAAAGATCGACTTTGTTAGGCTTAGGCAACAAAACTACTTAGTTTGATTTAGGTAACAAACTACCTAGCCAGGTTTAGGAAAAGATCGTGGTTTAGGTTAAAATAACTTTGGAAGTGCCGTAACTTAAGTACAGAAGTTACGTGACAAATAAATCAACTTTGACATTCGTTTCTATGTACACAAATCAATATGATAAATTTTGGGATCATTTCATTAACTGCTGTGCGACTGGGCTGTATTATTGTCATGTTAATCGTTGACCTGAAGTGGTCTTTCATGCAGGCCAGGCCTGTTATGTCCTACACTGCCCGTCTTGGGTGGTTGCTCAGTTTGTTTAGATGACCTACTAAAGAAGACAGTTCCAAGTAATAATGCAGACTGCTGTGCTAATATGAAACTCCAAAACTTTAGAAACCGTCACTTCTCTCTGAAATCTTCACACAGCATCACTTCAATGTAGTTTCTGGAGTTGCATCGACTGTCATCTGTGGGACGTCGTTGTCATTTTAATGATTAAATATCTTAAGAATATTTATAAAGTATGAGAAATTCAGACAACAAATGGCAAAAAAAGCCGGTATAAAATGTGAGAAACCTTCAGGGTGTTGCATCCTTTATGGAGGCAATGTGTTTTGTGTGTATGCATATGTCTATTTAATTAGCAGCAGTCACTTGGCACACAGTCAACACACTCAATATGTAGACTATCCAAAAATAACTTGACCTAGTAATTATAAGAAATACCACAAATATGTGATCAGTTTCTTAGTGTAAGTAAAAAGCCAGTCCATTAATACAAAGGAGGAATGAATGTTTATTGAGTTTTCACAATGTGGTCTCATTTAACCTGCTACTGGTTTTACAGTTAGTGTTAAGAGGTCAGTGCATAAAGAAATATAAATCACTTAAGTAATAAAGGGATAAGCTTGATGTGGAATGTACCATTGTTACACGATCATCGATTTATGAAGAAGTAACAGAAAAAAATGCCTCTAAATGTACTGGCAAAAAACACAAAACTAAAATTAAAAAAAACTAAAAGATCTTTCCATCTTTTAACACCAATATAAATGCAAACTGTAGAAAATGTTTCCCATTTCACTGTAACTTCCTCTTTGTCACGGCTACGAACACTTTTCTGAATAAATCTAGTGTGTTTTAGTGAGACTGCACCGTAACTAGTGTTAAGTTATATTTGGATGTACTGTATGTAGCACAACTTATATCCTGTGTCCACCGAACAACTCTCATTTTAGTTTAGAGCTCTGAAAAGATGCTGACTAAACCCGAGATCCGGGTTCTTTAGGGGGCAGCCTTTCCACACGTCAAAAAAGAAAAAAGGCTCTGCTGTATTTATATCTTAATGATAATGTGGACAAATATCAGGTCTTATGATATTACAGGAAAAGCCGCAGGTCTCTCCTGATAACGAGGTACAAAATCACAAGTGTTACCTTTTCATTGACTGCAAAGACTACACAGAATTACGATACACATAAATATTCAACTACACTCTCATCAGCTATCAGTCACATAATTCTCACTGTCAAGGTCATGATTTGTGTACCAAAAGATTTCCCTACCGTTAACTTTACACGTGGCGTCCTATAATGAAGCAAACAAGTCACACAATGAATAACAATTGGGGGGTCCGATATGACATCACAGTTTAGCAGCGTTAACTACCTGATTAAATAGCCCTAATGGTTACATTTGTGAGTGCTTTAGAGAGAGAAATCATATTGGAGGTACTTAATCGCGTTGCTATAGTATGTCAACCTTCATTAATGCTTTTTTAATCACTACTTTATGCATTAACTTTGAGGCAATCGTGCCATTGTGACGCCTCCAAAGCCCTTCAAAATTAGCGTGGGGATTTTGCAAAGCTCAAAGCTGCACTGTATGCACCACCAAACAGATGCTACAACACTCCTTCATATGAAAAACAAAATTATCACACATTATCGCACTGTCAGAAATCACTCTATACAGATGACACCCCGCTGTCCGCCAGTCTGGAAAACAATCATAGAAACAAATTGTGGTCTCGTTGTAAGCCACCGTGATTCACAGATAGCCGCTACCCTACACTACATTCTTCCACTCGCACAGCTTAAGGTACTGTTGATTCTAGTAAGGCTATGGTCTATGGATTTAGTAAGAACGCCCTCCGAATGTAGTGGTTCTGCGCCTTGCTCATACGTCCCCATCCTCGATCCGAGCCAGCTGCCTCTCCAGCAGCTCGATTCTCTGGCTCTGAGCGAGGACGACAGCGCGCAGGGCCTTCATTTCTGCTAACAACTCGTTCAACAAATCGTCCTGAGAGGAGGAGAGAATGAACAAGTCAGAAAACAACTCTGAGCACTAATAACATTAGTAAGGTCAATGGCCCTGTTCAGACCTGGCATTAACATGCGTCTTGGGTGATCTGATCTCATTTCCACGCTCTACATGCAAATAAACACATAGTAAACACATGGCCAATACAGCAGACGTTGTGACGTAATATAATAGGAATGTCAGTAGTAATATCTTTCATATTTGTGAATTTTGGTGCATGAGCGGGCGGGTGTCGGCTCCGCGCAAAGCACCTGAACAAAAACGTGACACATCACGACAGTACGATAATAATGCACTTCACGTGCTTAGTATGATAGTCTGTAGACTATGTAGCCTATAGATAATATATACGAATATAGTCTGAGCGATCGGATCTCAATGCATCCTCAGTGCGTCTCGAGTGCGTTCACACCTGTATTTAAAGCTGTCCGCTTGTGATCCGATCACTGAGGACGCATGTCAATACCAGTTCTGAACAGGGCCAATATGTCTCGTTCTGTCGGCTCACCTCTTTCTTCGGCCTCTCAGTATTTCCATCCGTCTCCCTCGTGGCTACTCGTGGCTGTGGCACCTCTTCTTCCGTCTCCTTGGCGGCAGAGCAAGATGTAGATGTAGACGTGGGAGCTGCTGCATTGCCTGCTGAAGGCGGGGCGGCCCCAGTCCCAGAGTCCTGCGAGGCGAGCTTTGGTTTGCCTCTGAGGGTGTCTCTGTGCTTGGATGGATGAGCCGAGTACCCACCGCTCAGAGAGACCAGCAGGGGCGGTGCATCTTGCCCAGCGATCCATTCGTCGGCCAGGAGAGCCGGCTCCGAGCCAGCTGTGTCCGGGTAAAGGTCTCCCTGAAACAGATCTGACTGGGGAGGCAAGATGGGAGGTAGAAAAGTGTTTTAATTTTACAGTTATGGATAAATGACCTGGGCATGCAGAATTCTTTCAATTCCTTTTTCAAAATAATAGTCAATACAAATAGGTTATTTTAAATTGGTTTGACATTTTAAAGGCTGTGCTTACCTTTCGTGGTACAGTCATAGAAATGGGTTCCACTTTCCTTTCATGCAGTTTGTAGAACCTACAGAAGACCAGGAAATTAGTAATGTTGTTAAAGGCTGGCGTATTCTTTTTTTTTTCTTAATATAAACCAACCCCTTAAAAAGACCAACACCAAAAACATGTCTCTAAATGCTTGTTCCTTTCTTACAGAAGATGTACATAAAATCCAACACATAGTTTCATTTGAAATAAAGGCTCACTAACTTCCTATAAAAGCTGGGCACTGTAGTTCTTAGCAAACATTACTCAAACAGGAGGAAATAGTGCATTTGTTGGGGACTATTTTCAGCTGCGGATTAATACACATTTGGCGTGACAGTAAGTATGTCCAGCGTAATGAAAGATGTGTTTTCAATAGATTTTGGACAATAATGGAGCTCTATGGCACAGATGAATACATTATATGAAGCTTTGGCTACACAGGCAATACTTAGTAGGATCATTTTATTGTTGTTTTTTGTCTTTCCATGGACTTAGTTGACAATGAGAAAAATATATATTTTCAACCCTTTAAAAATCTTTTAAAGGAACAGTGTGTAGCATTTCAGGGGATCTATTGGCAGAAATGGAATATAACATCCACAACTATGTTTTCTTTAATGTATAATCACCTGAAACTTAGAATCGTTGTGTTATTGTTAGTTTAGAATGAGCCCTTCATATCTACATTGCTCCGCCATGTTTCTACAGTAGCCCAGAATGGACAAAGCAAACACTGGCTCTAGAGAGAGCCTTTCGTGTTTTTACGTTACCTGAAGGCCACTGTAGTTAGTGAGCCACAGAGTGCAAAACCGTGGTACCGCCAGCCGCCATCTGACTTCTGTTGCTCCTAAAATAATTATTATTATGGTAAGGATGGCCTCTGAGCGACGAGAACGGTGTTACCACGGTTTTGCACTTGGTGGCTCACGTTACCGCAGTCTTGGAAAGGGAGGAGTAAACAGAGGGCTATTCAGTTGGTTGCAATATGCAACCACATCACTATATGCTTCCAAATCCTACACATTGCACCTTTAAAAGGTGTTATTGATAACAGTTTAATGTAGAGAAATATCTTTTAAAATAATACATCCACAAAGCTTTTAGAAAGGTGCCCAATAAAAGTATGTCTTCCTGAAAAAAAAATGAATATGACTGTGTATTAATCATTATTAAAAATGTTGGCGGGTACAAAATGAATGTTTTGCTTATCTCTGTGGAAGATATAAGATATTTGGCTCCCACTTCTAAGAAGGCTTGTGAGCCAACAATAAAATGGCATTGGTATCACGTGGTATTTCTGGGTCGTCAGTTAGTGTGGAAAAAACAGATAAATGGCTGAGGTTGACGTTTTGGCTGGCAACGACTTGTTGTGAAGTAAATATAATGGAATGGGGGAGGGAAAATGTGACATCTAGTGGCTGAATGGTATCAATGTTATCAATAGCACCTTTAAAGTAATTAAAAGAATATCATGGAAGACATGACCAAACATATTTACCTGGCAATTTCACACTTGTTGACATCGACACCTCTTTTACTAAGAAAGCCTGCCCCTTTCTGAGGCTCCTTGCTGCTGTGTAAGCTGAGGAAGTGAACATACGGGGATTCGTCTGTCACTTCAAAATACCGGATGGTGCAGTCCCCCTGAAAGCCAGAAGATAATCTAATTAAGATGACTGAACCACAAATGAATGGGAATTAACACTAATATTACCATTTGAGTAAATGTGTGTTCTCTATACAATCCTGAGGTTTTACCTTTCCACACAGGTAGACCATGTTTGTGTCAGGGTCATAAAAGGGTAAAAGAACCCCATTACTGGTATCCATCTCCTGTACCGCCACTGGCTCAGAGAGATCCTTCTGTAAACAAAAAAGAAAAGCAAAAAACATTTATATAATAATACAGTATGTACATTCAGCCCACCACAAAAAAACGCTGATTTTGGACAATTATGCAAAACCCCGATTATGTTCAGCGACACAGTTTAACGTGAGATATATCTATAAGAGGGAATTTCTTACAATTTGGCACAAATGTCCACTTGGACTCGAGGACGAACTGATTAGAATTTGGTGGTCAAAGGTCACTGTGACCTCATATGCTAATTATGACAATTTCACACAATTCTGATCTTTC
The DNA here is from genome assembly GCA_916701655.1 of Sebastiscus albofasciatus. Taxonomy (NCBI): domain Eukaryota; kingdom Metazoa; phylum Chordata; class Actinopteri; order Perciformes; family Sebastidae; genus Sebastiscus; species Sebastiscus albofasciatus. Next base: position 23,314 of record CAKAOI010028135.1, on the reverse strand, counting down.
TGTACATGACAAAAACAGCATAGTTTAGGTTATGGAAAGGCAGTAGTTATGGTACATATGGCAAATAACCTATGGTTATGGTAAGTTAAATGTCATGCAAGTAAAGCACTTAAACCTGCAGTAGGCAGAATATTTTTGGCGTCATTGGGCACAAATTCCATAATAACCTTTCAGCATACTGTAATTCAAGTGTTCTGAGAGAAAGCTAGACTTCTGCACCTCCTCATGGCTCTGTTTTCAGGCTTTAACAAATCTAGCCTGTGACGGGAGACTTTGGCCAATCACAGGTCATTTCAGAGAGAGAGAGCGTTCCTATTGGCTGTAATTGGACGTAATTCGTAAGACTCACCGTATCCCACAATGCCAGCTGTCTCTCACTCATACGACTGAAGCCTGTGGTCAGGATCTTCCCATCTGAGAGGAACACAGCTCTCATAGGTCTGGTGCCATCATGGACCTTCTCTTTAACCTAGGAGAACAATAAGAGACTGATAAGAGGACTAATGTGGAAGCAACATAACATAGCAACGAGTAAAAAGACTACAGGATTACTTTACCGTGTGTACATGCATGATGTAGTGTAGTATAACTACTTTTGTATGCATCCGCAAACATGGCAAATAATATGAAATAACCTTGAGGACGGTGCCCCGTCGCGGGTCGATGACACGCAGAGCCTTGTCCTTGCAGACGGTGCAGATAGCACTGCCGTCCTTGTTCCAGCAGACGCTGTAGATCATGTCCGGGTGGGCATCGCCCATCTGGTACACGAGCTCCCCCGTGCCCACGTTCCACACACAAATCAAATTATCGCAGCCTAGAGAGAGGAAGACACAGCATCCATCAATTCTTTAAGTGCATGAATGCAGGAACATAAAGGAGATTGGTCTGAGAGATCTGTTGAGTTTATAAACTAAGAGCATGTCTGATATCTGTGGAGCAATGCCATTAAGAGCTTCAAGAGGAGGATCGGAAATTGAGATGCAAGATGTGCGTTGGTACAGTTCTGAAAAACAACAGGAAGCCAGTGTGGGTTTCTGAGGATTGGAGTGATGCGGTCTGATTGATTTAAGAGGCAGCAGACAGAGGAGACAGAAGGATAAACCTTTACAGATGTGAAGTGGGACGCAAGACATTCAAAATGTGAGTACAGAGACATAGGAGAGGGGCAAAACAGGATTACTTTACTGTAAGGATGAGCCTATCTTAAAAAGGCCCTGAAAAACGGCTGGCTGCAGTATTGGTCATATAGCCCGCCTCCTTCATGTTAGCGGATTGGACATGGGCCAAAATGAAGTCGAAGTACACATCAAATACATTTTTCCAAAAGATGGTTTCTGTCATTTTAGGTAGTTCTTATCACAGTGATGTATGTTCAAGTGTTATTTTTTCTGATAAATTTGGTTTTAATTAGTTATTTGGTATGCCAAGCGTGTTGGAGAGCTACGTTGGCCAACGCGAAATTGTCCCTCTCTAGAGCCATTTAGAGCAGAGCTAGCGCGTGGTGTAAGTGTGTGTACGTGGGAAGTGAGTGGTGAAGCAAGAGAGAGAGAGAGTGGCAGCGATGGCGACGGCAGCAAGTAACGTTATCGACTCCAGCCCAAGCATGGAAAGTTAACAGAGTTTGGTTTGTCCGTTCTGGGCTACTGTTGAAACATGGAGGGGCAACATGGCGGACTCCGTGGAGAGGAGACCTGCTCCCTATGTAGATATAAACGGCTCATTATAAGCTAACGAAAACACAACGATTCTAATTTTCAGGTGATTATACACTAAAGAAAACATACTTAATATTAAATATTTGATTACTTTATTTCATATAATAGTCTTGCTCACCCTGACGCCAGCTCTAACTCCATTTTTTGCCTAATTTTAAATACACATCTTTATAGTTCAATCTGTCTCTGTGGCTACTTGAGGAATAAACAGAGTAATGGAAGACAGCAGCTCACACTGTTGTGTCAGGTAAACGTCTTGTACATCAAAGTCTACTTTCCCCGCTTGTGACACACATATTAACATTGAGTACATTTTAAAAATGCAGCAGCCATGCAGCAAAGTAATACTTGTTTTTCCGGTTATTCACGTTCTCCTTTAGAACATGCGCTGCATGCCATGAATTGATGAGGGAGGAAATCCAATTCCTTCCTTGTATAATGCAGTAGCATTTGAACTTAACCGTCGCTGAACAGCACAGTAAGATAAGAGCTGTTATTCAACTCTCACTTTGTACAAACGGATGGCTCACTTTTCTGTGTTTAGCACAACACATTAATGTTGGGAGCCATGTCTGTCAGAGTTATTGCCAGTATTTGTTAAAAAGGGAACATGGAAATTGACTTATATTTGATATAAAAAACTCATGCTCCTTTGACATGGGCTGCATTCGAAAAGTAAAAATATTACGTCCTAACGTCTTTTCCTAACCACTTTTCCTTGACCTCAATGGAAAACGTCATGAGGTCAAAGATGAGAAGGAGAATTCAGAAGGACTTGGGAAAAGACAACCTTGGTGTTAAGAGAATCCGACTGCACTTTCACTAGGCTCTGTAATTATGAAGGAGCCTAGGAATCCGCAAGGAATTGTGGGATGTTATTCTCTCCTTTCCTTTGGTAAAGGATGGTTCCAGTGTATCCTATGCTAAAGGAGATAATAAAGGAAGCACTGAAGCTCCTTTCCTTAGCATTTGGTGAATTCAAACTGCTCTTGCCATGGCTGCTATTCAGGTACTTCCGGGTCATTCCACTCCGTTAGGAACCTTCTTGAGCAAAAAGGACTATTCAAACGTGACCGTGGTCTGCCAGCACACGCCTTCCTTTTTATTTTTTATGTAAATGTATGTAAAACAACGTATAATTGGTCTTGTTGCATGGTGGTAGTTTAATTCATGCTCTCTACAGTGCACACAGGTGAAAGAACAGTGTCTCATCAAGTCATATTTCAGCAGTCACGCACAATCCCAAGTAGTTTGTTTGCAACCAATCATGGGGCACAAAAACGTGATAAAATGATGTTACCTGCAGTCAAGAGGATATTGAAGGCAGTCGGGTGCCAAGCCAGGATTCCCACTCTTTTACTGTGTCCCTCCAGGGTCACAATGGGCTCCGTCATTGGGCTCGTCAGGCCGCCGTCTGGAATCTGCCACACCTTCAAACAACCAGACAGAGCAGATATATACATTTGGGAATGTGATCCATTCTGTTGCATACTGATGTCATATGTGATGCATTTGTATGTAATAGCTTATTTTTTTTTTTGGGTGGTGGGGGGGGGGGGCACAGAAAAGGAAATAGTCTTCAGGCAGCGCAAGGATAAAATGTTGAAAGATGTTATTTGGTCCTAATTTCTGCTCTCATGAAGTTTGAAACCAGTCAGCGTTTTAAACCATCACACTCAACTAAATATAGTCTTTTAACAGTTGCTTTTTCTTGCTCTGGATTAGTTCAACATTATGACAAGTACTCTTATTTGCTTTCTTGCCGAGAGTTAGATGAGAAGATTGATACCACTCATGCCTGTCTTTTCAATATGAAGCTACAAGACGCTTAGCTTAGCATAAAGAATCAGTTAGCCTGACTAATCTAGCACATAACCCCTTGTAAAACCACAAATTGACATTTTTACACTTTCGTTTTTGTACAAAATAAACAAACAAGATATAACGTGTCAGTCAGTAAATACCCCACTTGTGAATTTTTAAGCTTTTTTTATGTCTTTAAAAAGGCGGTTGCTAACAAGCGGCTAAATGAAACTACAAAACGCCATCACGCCTACTCGTTCGCCTTCACAGCCTCGTTGTGTGTACTCATGCTCACGTGACTCTGGTGTAGTTCATTTATAGCATAACATTAGCTTTTTATTAGCATTTTGCTTCTGACGATTGCATTCACGCTTCAAAAATCATAAAACTGGTGTTCATTTGTGGAGATTATTTTACTGAACAAAATGTGTAAGTATCATAAACGTTTGTTTGCCAGAGACCTTATATTCTACAATAATCCAAAACCCAATGGAAAAATCCCGTTGGCTTTTTGTCGAGGGAACCAGTGCGATGCTAACTTCCTGGTATGTCATCCCTGCACAACTCTATTATTGTCAGAATGAAAAATGGCTTTGAAAACAGCATTTATATCATGGGCCACTAAAACAACAGCACCTCTTTAATAGCAACAACATACTTTCTTTAACTGAAGAAACCACTGCAAGTGTCAGAGGTCTAGTTTACACGGCTGTGGTAATGGTGACCTGTGTCATATGCGACAGCGGCTAACACCAATAACTGATAAAGGGCCACAAAACCACCAGCGCACAAGCTCGACAAGCCTTGAAAGGGTTTACCTACCTTCACTGTGCAGTCCTCTGAGGCACTTGCAATGATGTTGTCGTCATGAGGAGACCACTGGATGTCCAGCACCGGTGCTGCATGGCCGCACACTGTGGGACAGGACTGATCAATTCTGCCGCTCTGTGGGAGAAAAACAGAAAGTTAAAGAGGACCTATTATGTTTTTTCCCTTTCCTTTAGTGCGTTATATAGTGTTTTGTGCATGTTAAAGGTCTGCAAAGTTACAAAGCCTAAAGTCCACGCCAAAGGGAGTTACTCTCCCCCACAGAAACACTGCTCCTGAACTGCCTGAAACGCCTCGCTTCAAGTTCTGCCTTTTCTTCCGTAACGTGGTGATGTCACCAAGTAACACATTTGCATAATAGCTGCTTAGAGGCTAGTTTGGCACACCCTAAAACAAAGCTAGTTAGAGCAGAGTGGAGTCCAAAGAGTTTGGTTTGCTTGACCAATCACAACAGAGTGGGCCAGCTGACCAATCACAGCAGACTGGACTTTTCAGAAGGGCGGGGCAGGAGCTAAAACAGAGCGTTTCAGACAGAGCATTTCCTGCAGCCGGTATGAGAAAAAAAAAAGAAGTGTTTTTTTAACATTTAAGCATTTAAACATGTTCTAGTAGAAACCCAAAATACAAGTATGAACCTGAACATAGCTCATCTTTAAGCCACTGTGACTGCTAGCTAGAGAAACTGTAAAACATTATAAGAATGTAACCTTTGTCCACTATTTGTCTTGGACCTGTAAAAGTGCTGAGCATGAATTAGCCAGACATGAAACGAGGCATCAAAGACTTGCTGACATTTTGCTTTTAGTAGCAGAGTGGAATATAGGAAACAAGATAGAGGCTTTTAAAAGCTATTGATCCACTGTTTATCTGACGCTGAATGTAATGCAGAAGAGGGGGAGTTGAACCTTGCTGATCGGAACAACGAGGAAGGCCCCTCCTCCGCCGGCTTCGATGATAACAGCGATGAACTTGGGGTTGACCGCGCAGAGGGGAGTGTCCCACGTCACGCGGGACACCCGGACGTCGTCGATGCAGTGCTCGGCTTTCCACGCCTGGGCGAAGACGTGGCGGAATTTGCTCTGCCTGACCACACCTCGCCGGAAAGACATGTCTGTAGAGGGGGAAAAAATGACAGTTGAAAACAACACAAATAACAGCTTTTAATTAATTTTAACAATTTTGATATTTGATTAATTGTTTAATCAATTATAAAGCAAAAATGCTTGAAAGACCGGCTTCTCAAATGTGAAAAAATACTGTTTCTCTTTGATTAAAATTATTTTAAATTAAATATTTTGGACTTAAATCTATGGACTATAGATGCTTAAAGCCCAAAAAAACTTTTGGGCTTTAAGCATATATTTTCTTACTTCTGATATTCTGAATTTTTACAGATGAATGTGTTATTTGAAAGTATATTGCAGTACTCATAATAACTGAGGTTTTTCCTTTTAAGTCTTGTTATACTTTTTGGTGTTTGATCTGTGTGATCCCATGTGGGGATGGGCTCAATGTTTGGAAATAAAAGCTATACACACATGCTAAATGGTGGCTTTTCCATTCCCTAAAAAAGTGGAACAATTTTATGGCTTTCTGCATCTGCGCCCAGAATAATTAACATCTTTGTACTTTCAGTTCTTTTCCAGGTTATTCAGCAACATCTTTAGGTTATCAAGCAAAGAGAGAGAAATGTGGATGTCAAAACAACAGGCAAATTCTTTCATAGAGCCCTGCCATGATTATACTAATACAGTGATTGGTGATCTGAATATTTTTATGTGTCTTGGATCATACTTGTATATTTGTCTTCCTGACCAGGTCATCTCTCTAAGCACACACACACACCCATACAACACATATACCCTTCCACACTCTGACCTCCGACCCATCACCACATTTATTTTTATTTAAATTAATTAATTTATTTTACTTTATTTTATTTTAATTCTTTGAATTGTTTAAGTATGTGTCCTCCCTTTTTCTCTGAATTCAATTGAAATCACAGTTTAAGATGAAGTCTTGTTTTTTTCTTTTTTTGTGGTTTCTTTCTCCCCCTCTTGTTTTAAGATGTGAAATTTTGTGTAAAAACAAAGAGACAGCTGTAAAATGAAAATACAGTGGTAAAGAATGTGATGATGATTGTATAAGTTGCTGAAACTGCAATAAAAACTAGGTTAAAAAACAAAAAAAAACAACAACAGGCAAATTCTTTCATACTGAGAGAGCCTGTCCTGAAAAGTACAGTCAGGCTCCAGTGGACAAAAGGGCATGATCCAGCCTGAAACCAAAACATGCTGAGCAGTGAGGGGGGAAGGGGTTTGGGTCAGAGCTGCTGTGAGCCAGTAACTCTAGATGCATCTACCTAATGATTCACAGTTGTCAAAGCAAACTGTATTTTAACAGGTATGCAGTCTCCATTTCCTCCAGTAGCTGTAATAAAACTGCTCCACATCCATGTTTTAGGCTGTTTTATAATTTTATTCTCAGGTATTGTCTTATTTATTGTAGTATTTATTTATCAACTGTACTATTTATAGATTTTAAGGGCTGGGAGAGAGCCAGGGTAAAAATGTATTTCATTGTATTTCACTGTACACTGTACTTTGAAATGCATATGACCAATAAACTTGAAACATGCTTTGTGTAGTAGAGCACCAAAACTGCATCGGTATTTACATCTGTGTTGCTTAACAGTGCTCTCCTATTAATGATAATAATAATAATGATACTAATAATACATCTTATTTATATAGCGCTTTTCTGGATACTCAAAGACACTAAACATAGATAAAATTATCCTAAAAACAATGACATCATAAAAAAAAAATGTCCTGCTATATTGTTACAAAATATCACCACAGTATTTTTTTATGCTGCTGGGTTTCTATTGTTGTCTGCGCACAATAAGAGGAAGCTTTTTTGCAAAAACAAACAAAGGACGTGCAAGCAATCAGACACTTCAAGGATCATTTCTCGAGTACATACAATAAGCATACCTGGCTTTTCGACCTTCTCCTAATTGGGGGGGAAAAAAAAGGGATCACCAAAGATCTCGGGCGTGACAAGAGGAGGCCAATAAAATAATCCTCCGCCTCCAGCAGCAGCAGTAACTTAATCCTCTCCTGTGTCCAGGCACGCGTTCACGTCGACTGCGCAGACCTATAACGAAAACACGTCCATTAGAATGAAACACCCAGTCGTGCTATTACCACATTTGCAGCTATTCCCATGTTTGGTTGGTGCGTAATTACGCATAAAAGCCTTTAACCTGACAGCGCATGATATATATATCTACACTAACTGGTGCACGATGGTGATGGTGATGGTGATGGAGAGAATAATGCAGACGGTGTTCGCCTCCGTCTCCCTTTGCAAACGACTGATTTCAAGAGAGGAGCAGGATCCCAGACACTTCCGCTCACGGACAGGATCTATCAAAGACACGCAGGGAGTCAAGAGGGAAATCATCATCCGTCTACATCCGGATTCCGGGCCTGTCAGACCGGATGTGAGTATACTAGTGGAGCGGATAACATCAGTTTTTCAGTCAAATCGTGCAATTAGTGAGACAAGCACCAAATTTGGCATGATGATTACCGAGGGGTCACTAAGCAAATATAAACGATTGGCCACTTGAAAATCCAAGATGGCGGGCATTTTTCAAGATAGCCAGCTATAGATGAAGCACTGATGGGAAGATCGACGGTTCGATCCCCGGCTCCTCCAATGTGTCCTCGGCAAGATACTGAATCTCAAATTGCGGTGTGTGTGAATGAACATATAGTTTACGTCCTGATAAGCAGATGGCACCCAAATGGGGTCATGCCAGGCGCTTAACCGGGCGAATTATGACCAGGTGTTACACCAAAATCTGTGCTGCACGGTAAATTGTTGGCATGCAGTGTTGTTGAGTGGTCCTCCAATTTAAGGCAGTTTTTTCGCATGTGCGTATTGTGCTAAAAGATTGACCACTTGAAAAGCCAAGATGGCGGCCATTTTTCACCAATCATAATCAGTAAAGCCAACAAGAATGGCGCCGGAAGTCACCAGGGGAAATGATGGTCAAGTCCTTTGAATGGAAAGTCAAGTCCTCTTTGCACCGGGAGTCTGTCCGAACTGACATCTGATCTTTTTCTATATTTTGGGTACGTTAATTGCCATTATATTGTCTCATAGTGTTAATATTATATTAATTTAAAAAATTGAAAATGTGTGCACAATTCTCCATTCATAACCAGCTTGCTGATACATAACTGGGCTTTATTTTAGGCTGTTGACAACACTTAGATGCGTTAGCCTGTTTGCTTACATAGGAAATCATGTACCGTTAACAACAGGCAGGCTAAACACTGAGATTAACGTTAATCAGTAGTACAAGTCAAATGACATAGTCCACGGTTTACCAACGTAATCTATATTTTTATTCTTTATTTGGCTCAACAATTAAGTTACATAAAACAGGCCACAAATAGACATGTATGAATCGGTCAATGTATTTGGTTGTTTGGTGAGTGTAAATTACAGGTTGTGGCGTGAGCAAAGCAACCGAGAAGGGCTAAATGAAATGCAGAGTTCCAGTAGTGTACTCCACTGGTAACTGGTGATAAGAAATGATTCTGTTACTGTATCACAGACAGACACGTGGCAACCAAATAACCTAATTTGCATGAGGAGTAATAGACAAAGAGTATCATTTATTTCAGTTCAGTTAGATTGGAGTTCAGGATACAAGCATATAATACAAGGATACAAAAAGCATATGCATAAATAAACAAGTTATCAATGCTACGATATTCTTAGTTTGCTGTCTTTATCCTGTAGTAAAATATACTAAAAATAAATATGAAATTAAGAAAGAAGATAGAAATAATAACTTAACATATAACAGGCTATAATATGACAATATAAGAAGACAGTCCAAGCATATTCTAACTGTTGTTGTTTTCTTTCCCAACCATACAGAATGGATCCTAATGTTAGGAGGAGGGGGGGATAGCTGTTCTAGCCTCTTTGACACAGAGGAAGCAAAAAAAATTAAGAGGGAGAATAGACAATGGGCGTGGGCTCTGTCACCTGAGAAGGTAAAAGAGTCTGCGAAGATGGCTGTTCTGCGTCACAGTGGAGACCCAGAGAATATGCAGCATGTCCTGGGCCAACATCAGACACAGTTTGGGATATTCAGGGGCCAAACTTTTCAATAGCTGGCAGAAAAATGCGCTGGGGTGTGCAGGTTATATGGTGGCATCAATATCAGGGGAGTCAGGAAGCTCTGATTCACACAACAACCTCGCCAACAAAAGAGCCTTCCAGAGGTACATTTCACATTATCCCACAGGCCGTTAAGGTCAAGATGGAGGCAAGATCCTCTAGAAGCCAGAGCCAACCTGCCACTGCTGCTGCCTCCTCCACCTCACAACCTTCAGCCTCTTTCTTTGCGAGCAGCTGCCACCTCCACCTCCGACTCCTCGCGACTATCCTCTGTGCCTATATCCTCCCTGCGCTCATTGCTGATAGGGAAAGGCAAGTCTCAGCACAGCATTGAGAAGTCTGTGAAGAGGTTGTTTTCCCCACAAACGATTCAGCCATGTAAGTATGCAACTAGAAAATGGATTTAGTGAAAAACTGAGTTGTACATTTTTTTCCACGTCTTTAATGTGTTCTATTTTGATGTCATTCTTTTTTCAGCTGTTCCTGCTCTGTGCCCCGCTGGATCCACCATGGCACCTTTGTTGGACACAGTGGAGTTGGAACCCACTGACAGTGAGCTTTTGCTGGCCGCTGAACAGATGGAGTCAGACATAGCGCGTATGTATTTTAATGAAATACTTACACACACGCTCTGTCTCTCGCTTTCTCTTACTTGGTGAGGCAGCATTTAGCTGCTACACTGCTCAACTGTGGAACAAACTTCCAGATGAGGTCAAAGATGCACCAAATAGTGGCCACATTCAAATCTAGACTCAAGACCAAACTGCTCTCAGACGCTTTTCTTAATCAATCAAATGCTGCACTTTACTGTCTTTTAATTGTTTTTATTATCCTTTACATTTTTTTTCTTTTAACATATACTTTTATTAGTTTTTATCTTATGCACTTTGTGCTCTTTTATCTTGCTTTTATATATGTAAAGCACTTTCAATTGCCTTTATGTATGAAATGTGCTATATAAATAAACTTGCCTTGCCTTACTTCTATCTCACACACCACAAACACACTCTTTCAATCCCAAAAGGGAGATTTAGGGCCACAAAAAAACTGTTACGCCTGGTGTGGAGAGTACAAACCGGTACGTATGTTTTGTTGAGCAGGCATGACAATGCAGCATGCTGTTATATAATTTTTTGTGCCAACACTAATACTGCTAAATACCTTTGCAGATGCTTGGCAGGATGGAGTATTCCAGCGCAGTGGCCTGACTGCAATCGGATGTGTGAGGCACTTTTTGCCAGACTGTGCGAGGAGTACAGTGGACCCAAGCGTTTAAATGAAGTCAGGTATGAGCGTTGGAGCCTTGTCACCAGAGCACATCCGCCACATATGGCAAATCATTTTAAACAACGCCATGGTGATGGAGAAGACCACTAATGCAGCTCCCGGTGATGATTAGTGCAACCATCGCTAGCTGGTGAGTTAAGTTGTTTTTCCTTATCCGATGAGAGGGTCACACTGTAAAGAACAGATGGAGTCGTATCCTGTACAGATTGTAAAGCCCCCTGAGGCAATTATGTGATTTGTGATTTTGGGCTATACAAATAAAATTGACTTGACTTGACTGTATGCCACAGTACGAGGTCCCGCTCTCTTTGACACTGCTTGCAGGTGAAGACGTCACTCTTCCTGTGTATTCCTCTTCCTTTTGCCACTCTGCTCCTCCTACTGTCTTTTCCTCCTGTGATAGTGCTGGGTGGTGTGAGGCACATCTGTCATGGAAGAACCTGCAGTTTTGGGAAGAAGCACAGGAACCAGAGATTGTGGTGCAGGCAGGAGAGGTCGGGGAGGTGGTTTGGTTGCCAGGAGATGTGGATCAAGAGCTGCAAGGAGAGGCAGTCTAAGACCAGCAGATGGAGACAGGTTCAGTCTTTGTTTCAGCTGGGCCATCCCTGCAGTACCTAGAAATATTCCAAGTATTATTTTTTTGTCTACCAAAGTGTAATATAAGAATACAATACCAGGTTATTACCTCACTAGGTTAAGTGTTTATTAACTCACCGACTAGCGACGGTTGCATTAATCATCACCGGGAGCTGGATAGTGCTCATCTGCCGAGCTGGGTGTATCTTGCTCAGGAGCTAAATTAGAACAAATACAGAGAGAACACGTATGAACATGTAATATTGACGTTTTATGTTTCCACATAAGGCATACCATATTTCTGTAGTTGATATATTGTCATGGTCGATGAAATAGAAGGATGCGCCAACACTTTGTTTCAGACTTATGGGCTTTTCTTACCCCACACGACACATTTACACTAACACAAGTGTGTGTGGGAGTTCTTTGTTGATGTAGCAAACACTACTGCATCTCCGGGAACCCTAAGCCCTGAGGGAACATGCACATAAATTCCCCTCAGATAAATGAGAAAGCTTTAAAAAGAAATGGAAAGCTTTGTATCCTTTAAATAAATAAAGTAATAAAGATGAATATTCTTCAGCACATTAGATTGCTTGTTTTTTTTATTATCATTTTGCACACCTATGAAAATCATCTGATCACAGCTGATGTTAGCGATGCATTACTAATTTGCTACACAGGAACTTTGAGGAACTATAGCAGGTCCTTCCTTCCTGCAGCTGTCAGACTCCACAACCAGCACTGCTCCCAGTAGACCACTTACACACCAAAAAACTGACAATAACTTGATATTTTCAGGTGGAACTTCATTTCATTCTCACTGTGCAATATCATTTTCCACTAATGCAATTTTGTAAATAGTCTGTTTATTGTCAATACTGTATATACTGCTCCTATTTTTAAATGATTCATATTTTGTTACACTTTGTTTAGCTCTTTTTTTACTGTTAGCTGATGTATCTTGTTTTTTGCACTATCCCCTTTGCTGCTGTACACTGCACATTTCCCCACTGCGGGACTAATAAAGGAATATCTTATCTTATAAGTGTCTTGATTAATGAACCTCTGTGTCTATTACTTCTCATGCAAATGAGATTATGCAACATTTGGTTGCCATTTGTCTGTCTGTGATAAGATAAGATACGATATTTCTTTATTATATATAGCCACTGTGGCAGGTGGCCGAAAAAGTTCATTTCCAACACGGCCTAAAATGAAGCTAGTTTTATATCAGCTAGCTGGTTATGAATGGAGAAGTGTTAGTGACTTCAGCTAGCAGGAGCTAGCAGGAGCTAGCCAGGTTATGTGCATATGACATCTTCATAATTAGCCTGCTAGCATGCTGGCTCGCTACCAATGTAGTTAAACCACATATTTCCAATAGTTGAAATTAATATTATAATATTAAAACTTCGAGACAAAGTAATTGTAATTAACCTACCCAAAATATAGCGAAAAAGATGTCGGTTCGGACACAAACTCCCGCTGCTCAGAGGACTTCACCGTTGACGTCCAGAGGAGTTGACGTTTAAGTGACGTTCATTACTGGGCCTCTGATTGGTCCAATCTTGGTAGTGGGGCGGCCTCTTATTGGTCAAATCTTGGTAGCTCTAAAGATTATGATTGGTCAAATCTTGGTCGTGGGGCGGCCTCTGATTGGTCAAATCTTGGTAGCTCTAAAGATTATGATTGGTCAAATCTTGGTAGCTCTAAAGATTATGATTGGTCAAATCTTGGTAGGTGCAACGGAAGGTGATTGGCTGTCGTAATTCTTGGTAGTGGGGCGGCCTCTTATTGGTCAAATCCTGCTAGATTCTTGGTAGCAGATAATAATGCATACAGTGCACTTTCATAGACTAAGCTACTGGAGTTACCCTACACTATATTCAGTTTTAACAGTTTTCTTTATCTCCTTGTATTTTTATATCTGGTATTATTTTTTCTTATCTATCTATCTATCTATCTATCTATCTATCTATCTATCTATCTAACGATAGACAACGCGATTGGCTCTCACCTGATTGATTTGCTCGACCAACAAGAGACAGAGAGCCTGGATGGACCATAGACCTGGACACACAGGAGAGGATTAAATTCATAGATATAATAAAGTTACTGTTGCTGGCGGCGGGTTATTTTATTGGGCTCTTCTTATCAAGTCTTTGGTAATCCATGAAGATGTCGAAAGCCAGGTAACATTATGCTATTGTACTCTTAAATGTTAACCTTGAACGTGTTGTACATAATGGTTATGCATGGACCTTTAGCACCATCCAGTGTTCAACATGCCATATGGCAGGTTCATTATTTGTCCTCCAGTAAAGTTGTGTTGTGAAGTCGTTGGCAGTGTAGTGTAGTCGTAGGAGGTGAGACAATATCAAACAAAAGTTATACGACAATACTCACGAAATATATACATAAATAGTGATATATAGCAGAAGTTGCCCTTTAAATCATTATGTGGTTGTGTATGCAACAGGTGGCTCCGTGGCGCAATGGATAGCGCATTGGACTTCTAGGCTTGAATGTGAAGGGATTCAAAGGTTGTGGGTTCGAGTCCCACCGGAGTCGTCGTTTTTCTTTCGCGCTGGTTCCTTTTTATTTAGTAGAATCATATAGACTCGTAAAAACTGCAATGTGTGAGAAATCAAAACTTCTCAATTTACAGTTTTAGTCTGTGTAAACTGAGTTTTTTTCTTTCATTTGCATCATAAGGTAGCTAGCAAGCCTGCAACCAATGTCAACATTCCCATCTGTAGTGAATGCGCACTAAATATTGAACTATAGCTTTCATATAATTTTATGTCAATCTATTTGACATTATGTAGCGTTAACGTTAGCTAAACTATATATAATTAGTAGTAAAACATAATCAATTGAATGTATGAAGTTAGAAAAGACACACTCGAGGTGGCTTCCGATTGTATCCTTCAGAATAAAACACATTCCCAGGATAAAAATAGAGTGCACTACAATAACAGCTACTATCAGTTCATTTACTGATAATCTTCTATTAATTATACGTAAACGGATGCATTTATGAATATATAACTATTTAGTACATAATTTATATGTCGATGGCCTTTGACTGAGACGAACATTGTGACTTGATTTTATGTCAGTGCATGTCACAGCCTAAGAGACAACCACAACAACACATAATAGATATAACTCACACTCTGCCTTTTATTTACTCCTCTACCTCATGTTTTTTTTTTTTTTTTACATTTATCCTTTAATATTGCAATATATTGTTATTAATAGTTTTTTATTTGTTTGTTTCTTTTATTGACACAACAAACAATTGTTTCTTTATTGTTTGCTTCCATTTACATGCATGTTCTATTTAAATATCTATATATTGTAATTTAATTGAATTGATTTAATTGAATTGAATTAATTGAATTTAAATTTATTTTTTTAAATATTTTTGAGAGTTACAAGTTCTTTTAACATGGTCATGGAGCATATATACTGTATATTTGTATTCTGGGAGTATCGTTTCTTTGCAGAGGGTAATTTAGTTTATTTATTGACTACACTGAGGGCGTTTTATATTTTAATTATTTATTTATTTATTGTGTTGAGTTGAATGTGCTACTTATTTTGTACTATAATTACCTTGTGCCTTTTCTACCTTTTTTTCTTCTTGTTTTTATTTTGTTCTTTTTTTAAATTTTATTTATTATTGAATTGACGCTTTGGCAATATATTGTTCACCTGACAGTCATTCCAATAAAGCAAATTGAATTGAATTGAATGTGGCAAATATTACTGATACAATGTAGATAGATAGATAGATAGATAGATAGATAGATAGATAGATAGATAGATAGTAACTTTATTGATCCCGAGGGAGATTCAAGTTTCTAGCATCACAGTTCCATAGTGCAAAAACATGTTAGTAAAAAGGCAGTAAAAAAGTTAGTAGTGCGAAGTACAAAGTACAAAAAAATATACCAGATATAAAAATACAAGGAGACGAAGAAAACTGTTAAAACTGAATATACAGTAATGCAGGGTAACAGCTGTGATACACGACTATTACAAAAGTGCAGAAGAGACTGTTAAAAATGAGTATAGTGCAGGGTAACTCCAGTAGCTTAGTCTATGAAAGTGCACTGTGTGCATTATTATCATGCCAATAAAGAAAATTGAATTGAATTGAATGTGGCTAATATTACTGATACAAAGTGCTATTACTTTGAGGGCTAGATTGCAGCCAACCGGGGAAAGATTGTAGCCTAGCTGGTGTTTCCAGTCGGAACCAATTTGTGTTGCACCGGGCGTAACCAACGTAACCAAGGAGCTAACGTTAGGCTAGTTAGATGTAGCTAGCTAGCTGTAGATTCCTATCAACGTACGCAGCTGTAGAATAAACACTATACACGCGATTATTGAGGGACATTAATGAAACTAGTTGGTGTCACTTTATTGTACTAACTACACTCTAGTTGTCGTCGACGTGTTTTGGGTTTAAACTGGTTGTTTTCCTCATTAGCTGTTAGCCAGTTAGCTCGCTAGTTAGCCTCCTCAGCTAGCTCCAGTACAGTAGCGTATGGGTGTCAAAGTTAGCCGTGACTTCACCGCCGGGTGTCTGGTTGCCTGATCTCACATTTCGGACACGTCAAGGTAAACATTTAGTGAGTTGGAGAGTTGGAAAGCCAGCTAGTAAGCTGGCTTGTATCTGGCTTGTGTGGTTATTGTGAATATGCACATGTCAAGCTGGTAAACTTGGAGCAAAACACACATTGGTGTTTCTTTACTTTAGCTCCTGTTTCTGGCAAGTGAGTTGTTTATTACAGTGACTCCCACTACTAGCCTGACTGGAGCTAGCTCCAGTTAGCTTCTGGTGTCAAGTCTGCAATATGTTAGGAGTTTTATCAATTTTATGTTGTTGTCATGTTGGTTTCTTTGTCAAATGCAAAGCTGTCACATTTTCCTGACATTTTTCTTACAGTCTTTGCATATGTGTCACTTAATATTTAGTTTATAGGCAATTAAAAAGACTGTATCTCACTAATGTGTTTTAAGCACAAGTCAAGACAAGGCAAGGCAAGTTAATTTATATAGCACATTTAATACACAAAGGCAATTCAAAGTGCTTTACATGTATAAAAGCAAGATAAAAGAGCACAAGTGCATAAGATCAAAATGAATAAAAGAATATAAAAGTACAAGAAAAAAATTAAAAGGATAATAAAAACAATCAAAAGACAGTATAGTGCAGCATTTGATCAATTTAGAAAAGCATCTGAGAACAGTTTGGTCTTGAGTCTAGATTTGAAAGTAGCCACTTTTGGTGCATCTTTGATCTCAAGTCAATCCCTCTTTTATGTTGGTAAAATGTATCACCAGTGGATCTGTATTGATTCTTTGGTTAACCTTTGACCTGTCACACCACACTGGACGATCGATATCAACCACCAGTATTTGAATCATAGTTCATAGATGGTTTAGTATTAAAGTGAAGTTGTGACTGACAAATGTTTTCGTTATGAATTGATCTGCTGATTATTCTCCTATTTAATCATTTTAGCCTCAAAATGTCAGAAAATAAGGGGAAATGCCCTATTGCAATTTCTCAAAGCCCAATATGTTTTCCCTCTTTTATGTTAGTAAAAATGTGTCACCAGTGGATCTGTATTGATTCCATGGTTAACCTTTGACCTGTCACACCACACTGGACGATCAATCCCAACCACCAGCATATGAATCATAGTTCATAGATGGTTTAGTATTAAAGGGAAGTTGTGACTAAAAAATGCTTTCGTTATGAATTGATCTGCTGATTATTTTCCCATGTAATCATTTTAGCCTCAAAATGTCAGAAAATAAGGGTAAAATGCCTATTGCAATTTCACAAAGCCCAATATGTTAGGAGTTTTATCAATTTTATGTTGTTGTCATGTGGGTTTCTTTGATTGCACAACTCTCACATTTTTCTGACATTTTGTTTTATAATCTTTGCATATGTGCCACTTGATAATATTTAGTTTATAGGCAATTAAAAAGACAGAATCACACTAAGGTGTTTTAAGCACAAGGCAAGGCAAGGCAAGTTTATTTATATAGCACATTTAATACACAAAGGCAATTCAAAGTGCTTTACATATATTAAAGTAAGATAAAAGAGCACACAGTGCATAAGATAAAAACGAATAAAAGAATATAAAAGTACAAGTTAAAAGAAAAAAATTAAAAGGATAATAAAAACAATCAAAAGACAGTAAAGTGCAGCATTTGATCAATTAAAAGTGTCTGAGAACAGTTTGGTTTTGAGTCTAGATTTGAAAGTGGCCACTGTTGGGGCATCTTTGATCTCAAGTCAATCCCTCTTTTATGTTGGTAAAAAAAACAAACAGTGGATCTGTATTGATTCTTTGGTTAACCTTTGACCTGTCACTCAACACTGGATGATGAATATCAACCACCAGTATTTGAATCATAGTGTAGTATGAATTGCTAACATGGGTTTAGTATTAAAGGGAAGTTGTGACTAACAAATGTTTTCATTATGAATTGATCTGCTGATTATTCTCACATTTAATCATTTTAGCCTCAAAATGTCAGAAAATAAGGGGAAATGCCTGTTGCAGTTTCACAAAGGCCAATATGACATATTACAGTCCAAACTTCAAAGACATTCAATTTAACATCACAAAGAAAACCAGAAAATATGCTCATTTGAGAAGGTTGGAGTAGTGAATTTATTGCATTTTTTGCCTTAAGAATGAGTTAAACGATGAACCGGTTAACACAAACAGTTGCTGATTAATTTTGTGGCAATCTACTAATTATTTAATAATTCCAGCCCTACATTAGAGCACAGGCCTTGTCATGTGAATTTTAAGATTTTGAACTTTCATTTTCCCTTTTAAGGTTCCTCAAATTGGTCTCTTGATTTTGGGGGCTGTGATGTCGGAGCCCAAGACCCCCACTCCCACTCCTGCTGGCGACACATACAAAGGATGGGTGTTCAAGTGGACAAATTACATCAAGGGTTATCAGCGGAGGTGGTTTGTCCTGAGCAATGGGCTGTTGTCATACTACAGGTGGGCCTACGCTTTCCTGTAAATTCAGATTAAATGATCATGTCATTGGAGAAATCTCTCAGCCTTGATCTGCTGTAACTACTGATCAATTACACCCAACCAGCTGTCGATTAAAGCTGGAGCAGGCAGATTGGAGCAAATATGATAAAAAAGAGTTATTTTTATAAAAACGGTCATTATATCCTGACAGAAGTGCATGAGATAATCTGAAAAAAAAAATCATGTGTCTCTGCGTCCTCCGGTGCTCCTAATGGCATCTGCAAGATTTCACAGACCGGAGAAAAAAAATCCAATCAGAGCCGAGCTAGAGCCTGCCGGAGCACAAACAGTACACATGCTGTTTTTTTCTGATACATTTTCCCAAAATGTCTAATCAAACACCTCTGATTATTAGGACCCAGGCGGAGATGGGCCACACCTGTCGAGGCACAATCAACTTGGCCACAGCAACCATCACCGTGGACGATGCCTGCAACTTTGTCATCTCCAACGGTGGGGCACAGACGTATCACTTGAAGGCCAGCTGCGAAGTAGAACGTCAACGCTGGATCACCGCGCTGGAACTGGCCAAAGCCAAGGCAGCCCGCATGCAGGCTGAGTCAGGTAAAACATACAAACACACAGGCAGATGACCAAAAAAGTATTAAGTGTTTTGGCTCTGTGGACTTTTAGAGAGTGCAATGATATGCAGGGTTCCTACACAGTATGGAAGAATTGATTTGATTGTAGTAATGGAAGAGTTTGTAAAAAGAGTATGGAAAAAACATTTCTGTTTCTAGATTATTGTCCCTATTCTGTTTTCTAAAATATAAAGTTCAGAATTTCTAGAAAGTAAATTGATCATACAAGCAGAGTGTTTTTCATGGCATTTGGAACAGCCAGTGCAGCCTAAATGTTTACCACTGTGTGAGTGAGTGCAAGCCAGAGTGAGTTTGATGTCGTCAAAAGCAAGGCTAGTAGTAGGCAATGGCGTGCAACTCAGCACACACTCCTGCGCAGCGCAGCCTCTGTGCCTGTACGTCACAGCCAGGGTCGGGGCGTCCAAATAGGCAAACCCCTAAGGGTGGCAAAATGTGGGCCAACTTTTCATTATGAGCAAAATACTGATAATAATATAATAATAGAAAGTACAGAAAAACTGCAGCCAGACAGCACAAAGCAGAACGCTGCCTGTCAGACTGGGACAATCTAATACTTTCAATATTGAGGAGGGATACGAGCTGCCCCTCCTAATTTAGACTGATCCTCATTTTGGTTGAAATCTGATTTTCATTGTGAACGAAACAAACTATGACTAGTGTTCCAGGTGGCCAGGCTTTTTATAAAGGTCTTTAGCATCATCAGATTCTCTTTATACCACAAAGAACATATAAGTGTTAAAATTACTGCCCAAAAATGTTCTGCTCGCGCCCTACAGCCTGTCCATCTACGAAGACCCAGGATGGATTTCTGTCCCAGTTTGTCCCTTTTGCTAATAGACGGACGGCATAATTGTTTTTCACTTAGAGCAGCATTGCCCCAGTTGCAAGATGTCTGACAGTGGAACATCACCCAATTTTCTGCGTAGGACTGTGGACTGAACGAGTCACATATTAGGGCTGCACGATTATGGCCAAAATGATAATCAGGATTATTTTGATCAATATTGAGATCACGATCATTTATCACGATTATTCATTGATTTTAGCGATTTTAGAGCGTATTTTTATTGCACTTTCGTATTAAAATAAACAGAGCACTGCATTCACTTCCATGCTGTGCTACATCCCTGCTAATGTACAAATTAGGGCTGCATGATGTTGCAAAAAACTGACATTGCAATAATTTTTATATATATATATATAGCAATACGAAAAATACAAGAATATTCACCCTATTCTTTTGCTAGCTACGTTTTAAAGTTAAATACATCAATCTGGTGTACTTTGAGAGCAAAATAAGCAACATTAAGAGGCTAGATAAACAATTTTGTGCTCTCAGTTTAATCATACACACATTGGTTCTATAGATAATATCTATACCCAAAAGTGAAGCCAAAACATCTCGATCACCGGCTGGTGGCTGGCTTTTAGTTTAGGAAGCGCTTGATTTGATGTGCAGCTGAGTTGTCTGTGAGCAGAACGCGCATTTTAAACGTCAATATCTTAGGCGAAAATCGTGATTGCGATTTAATAATCGATTGATTGTGCAGCCCTACCACAAAGTCAAACATGGTCTGAAAAATCAACCGAGAAGTCTGGATATTTGAGTCTGGGAAAGTATGGAATTTTGAAAAGGAAAATGTGTAGGAACCCTGGATATGGTTTTTTGAAAGCTGATGTTTTTTTTTTTTGCTTTCCTGTTGCTTTTGATTATTAACAGATGATTCGGGGGACGACTTTTCCCTGTCTTCCCCGCCGGCGGCACCGGGACAAGGCGGCGGGTCACAGAATTCAGAAGTTCAGTCTGCTCTCAGAACACTAGGCAGCAAGGTGGAGGATCTCAGCACGTGCAACGACCTAATTTCAAAGCATGGCTCTGCCCTCCAGAGGTCAGGCTTTAACAATTTATTGCTGTCTTTCATGCTTCACACTTACTCCCTTCAAGTTTCTCATGTCTCTTTTATCTTAACTTAGAAAAGAAAACACACACAAGATTAAATCATGTACATACTAATGTTTGACATGCTATTTCCAAAGCTTTCTTTTGACGTAATGTTGTCTCGAATATCACTGTTGTATGTCAATGTTTTGCTTTGTCTTGTACATGCCAAGTTCAAGGCGTGGTGTTGTATTATTAGCTAAACTGCAGGTAGATAAACATGTACTACACCTGACAGGCAGAACAAGCATGTATTATAATAATAAACCTGTCCTTTTACACTGTGATTTATTGATACAGTGTCCCAGCTGTTTATGCATGTTGTACATTTTGATATTTGTTTCAGGTCTTTGTCAGAACTGGACAGTTTGCGTCTGACCGGAGAGGCCGGGGATAAGATTCGTCAGGTGACAGAGAGGGCCACGCTTTTCCGCATCACCTCTAACGCCATGATTAACGTAGGTGTCGCCTCCTCTCACCGGTCAAAAACTGCACATATCGATTGGATCTTGGGGTTTCAGTGGTTCTAGTTTGACCCCGTTCGATGTTCCCCTCAGGCGTGCCGAGACTTCCTCGCGCTGGCTCAGGCTCACAGCAAGCGATGGCAGAAGGCCCTGCAAGCAGAGCGGGACCAGCGGGTCAGGCTGGAGGAGACTTTGGAGCAACTGGCCAAGCAGCACAACCACCTGGAGCGAGCGTTCAGAGGGGCCGCACAGGCTAACGCTACCGCAGACAATAAAAGTAAGACTCTGACGACAGTGACTCAAGTGACAGTTTGGATACTCTGGAAACTCCTGGCCCTTTTTTACTCCATTATCTTTATTTATAAGACACTATAGATGTGCGAATCTGCTAAATGCCTAAAAAGACATCACATGTACACCGTTTGTACATTGAAAGGCTTCCATGGTAGTTTGCTTTTAAAATTGTTGTCAGCAATAGTTTCCAAGATATTAATCATTGAGAGAAAACGCTTGTCATGGAAAAGTTTAATTAAAAAAGGGTAAATTATATCTATAAACAGGTTTTCAGTTTCTATGTTAGAAGCACTGACTCAACTGTTTTTTTTTTTTTGTTAAGGTGCTTCGGGGCCAGGAAAAGGCGAGGCCAGCGACGAGGACGACGACAACGAGTTCTTCGACGCCATGGAGGAGGCTCCCGAGTTCATCACTGTGCCCGCAGATCCTCAGTTTCACAAGTCAGTGCACACATGTTCACCTCTCATGCACGTGTGCTGCACATGTCATGCAAGTCATACGAGGAAATACATTTTATTAGAATGTGAATTCCCCCACAAGCTTCACAACCTCTGTTGGAATGTTTTTACTTAACACAGTTCCTTGTATGACTGGCTGATATGCAATGTGATTAAGTCAGACGTGTTGATGTCTGCCGTTCCCATGTTTGTGAAATTGTTGATTGACATGAGGGTTAACCAGTTTGCGCTCCATTTCTTTGTATGTTAATCTGCTTCCGTTTATTTAGCCAGAAAGTTTCCAGACAGTGACAGACTCACGTCATCTATTTTTTTTAAACCTCTTCACAGAAGGTCAAGCAGTAACATCAGTGGTTTCAACAGCGAAATGTGTCCTGATGATCAGTCGGTAGGTTCCTTGATTTTCAGCTAAAACCTTATTAAAATGTAATTAGTCATCATCTATTATTATATAATATGGCTGTCAATTGATTCAAATATTTAATCGCAAATGAATCAAACTTCTTTTATCTGTTCAAAATGTACCTTAAAGGGAGATTTGTAAAGTATTTAATACTCTTATCAACATGGGAGTGGGCAAACATGTTTGCTTTATGCAAATGTGTGTATATATTTATTATTGGAAATGAATTAACAACACAAAACAATTACAAACATTGTCCAGAAACCCTCACAGGTACTGCATTTACCATAAAACAATATGCCCATACCCATAGAACACATCTTCATTCACGTATCTTGAGGTCAGAGGTCAAGGGACCCCTTTGGAAATGGCCATGACAATTATTCCTTGCCAAGATTTAGCACAAGTTTGGAGCGTTATTTATCGTAATCATGACAAGTTAGTGTGACATGGTTGGTTTTCTAGTTTCATATGATGCCAGTGTCTTCACTCTAGCTTTAAAACTGAGCAACCTAAAATTATTATAACCTAATAATAATATAATGTTATTATAATAATATAATTAATATAATTAGCCTAATATTTTGACAGCCCTATTATATATATATATATATATATATATGTATATGTATATGTA
>CAKAOI010028134.1:56078-76672 GCA_916701655.1 Sebastiscus albofasciatus | reverse complement strand
ATATAACTATATATCTATATATATATATAGGTATATATATATATCTATATATAGGTATATATATATAGATATATAGATATAGATATATCTATATATATATAGATATAGATATATCTATATATATAGATATAGATATATCTATATATCTATATATCTATATGTATATATAGATATATAGATATATATGTATATAGATATAGATATATCTATATCTATATATATGTGTATATAGATATAGATATATATATAATGAAATAACATTAAATGTACCATATTAACAACATTGAATAATCAAAATTTGTTTTATTTAGCGGAAAATAGTCCATTTTAATTGCATCATTAGCTTTAGGATAAAAGGACAACTGAACCGTTTGGTAGTATGTTTTTAGAAAATGATTTGCCCTTAATTAGACTTTTTATTTTAGTATCAAGTTACATAATTCTGTTCTGTTCGGTAAGACCTCTGTGACTATGATATGTTGAAAGAATATGCCTATCTTTCTGAAAATGAGACCAAACAAGAGTCCTCATATCTGGAGAGACTTTTTTGTTGCTGACTTCCTGTAAGAAGGTGAACTAAAAGGCATGCTATTTAAAGACACAGTGACATCTAGTGGATTTTTTTTAGCATAACATACCTAAACCAAGTAGTAGAAATGGCTCAATCAGGTTGAGTTAAGTTCAACACATTTTTCAATAAGATGTAGTCATTCAAAATGTGCTCTACAAAACGGTCGAGCAGAACATTAAAAAATGTCTTGTATCAAATACACAAGATATAATGTAAATTAAGACAGCTGTGGAGTGTGGGTGGGTGTATTTTGTCACTTTCGGAGCAAGGCTGACACTTTCTCTACGCCAAGCTAGGTTAAACATATTCTTGCTCTTTACTGAGCGCAAGAGATGATACTAATCATATTGATCTTGTCATCTCCGGAAAGACATCATCACAGACTTAAAAGCTAATATTAACACTAATAAAGTCCTTTGAGATAATTAAAACATAGCCATAAACTACTTGATATTGTAATATTGCACAAACAGCTGATGTTAGCTTAACTTCCACTGATCTTGTTGGAATAATACTCCTACTGTAAGTCAGAATAACGCTTTCCTGTTTTTCCCATTCTGCCAACATGACATGAATGCACCATAAAACCATCTAGAAAACTTTGAGCTAAACTAAGTTACTTTACTCCAAGTGTTCTTGTGAAACAAAGTCAGTCAACTCATAATTGAGAAAATGAAGGTGAAATAGAAGGATAATAGACTATATGCATGTTTGCACCTGTTGCCACCTGTTGTGTTATTGAGCAATCTACGGATGTACAGTAAATACTTTGGAAATCTCATTTGGAGGAAATTGTTTTATGATGGTTTGTTGCAGTTGCATGCTGGGAGA
The DNA here is from genome assembly GCA_916701655.1 of Sebastiscus albofasciatus. Classification (NCBI taxonomy): domain Eukaryota; kingdom Metazoa; phylum Chordata; class Actinopteri; order Perciformes; family Sebastidae; genus Sebastiscus; species Sebastiscus albofasciatus. The sequence continues at coordinate 75,270 of CAKAOI010028134.1, read as the reverse complement.
ATTTAAAGTCCAGGTTTTATCTCTTGGAATCGGAGAAGAGGTCACAGCCAACAAGCAAAGACTCTCCAGGTTGTGTCCAGAGCTCCAGACTGATCAGGTGTAATAGAGAGGAAAGAAGGAGAAGATGTTACTCTGGAGGAGCTCGGCCCTCGTTCTGCTGTTGACTCTGCAGTTTGGTAAGAAGGACACATTCAGCCAGACTCCATTCACATAGTGTGAGGTTTAAGTAACACGTTTTAATGTAGAACTAGTGCTGTTGGTGTTGGCTGGGCTAAATTTAGCTTGTGGTATTATAGAGAAAAATATAAAGTACACAATGGATAGTGTTGAAAAGCTTCTTAAAAGCCCTAAAAGTTTGACAAAAAATCTTAACTTGAGGGCAATTGCGCCCATTTTTTATTCCTATGGTTGAAGAAAGTCCAAAAAATGTTAGTAAACATGAACAACTCTCTCCCAAATCAAAAAACTAGAGTGCTAAAACTCAAACTTGTGATGTCATAGGGTATAAAGCGTTGAGCTGCTCCATAGACAATGAATGGGGATAGATGTTAGATGACACTGAGAGCACCCAGGGGAATGTTCTGAGTATATGGGGACATTTTGATAACACTGCAATAGAATAAAGCTCATTTTGGGTATAAAAAAGAAAACAAACTGTGGGTCCACAAAATCAGTCTCCATTCATCGTCTATGGAGCAGCTCCAGACTTTATACCCGATGACATCACAAGTTTGAGACTTACTTCTCTGGTTTCTGGCTTGAGAGAGAGGAGCTCATGTTCACAAATATTGATTGAACCTTCCTTGGCCATGGAAATAACATATTGGAATTCTTAATTTAGGTGGTGTTCCCCTTTTTAATAGCTTTTTTTTGGAACTTTCAACCACCTGTTGTCTTTACTCTCTCATACGCAGAGCTGTAGCTATCATTTAGGACACTGAGGGTCATGTCTTCGGGTGGTTATATATCAGTATTTATAGACTCTATCTGTCTATATATGTATATATGTATATATGTGTATATATGTATATTATATCTATATATATATCTATATCTATCTATATATGTACATATATAGATAGATAGATATACAATTTTACTTCATCTAACCATGAATAAGTGATATAGAAGAATTACTAAATATTTTAGTATTTTAAAACAGCATGAGGATGTTTAAAATTTACAGAAAAATATAACTGGACAGTTAAAAACGTTTTTTGGTATAATGTCACACTACTCTCGATTCATTTTGTTGAAATAATGTGTTCTTGCAATGCCCATTTACCTTATCATGACATATAGATAGATAGTTTTTACTTGTTTTCCCGTACAAAGGAGAAAACCAGTTCAGACATTTTCTCTCAAAACGGTCTTGTGCTCACTAACAACAGATCTTATTTATACAGTAAATATATACACTATATTGCAAGAGTATACATTTGATTTTAGATTGCATTCTTACAATGATTGTGAATTTTAAAATATAACTGTAAAAAAATAAATTGTCATAATCACAGTAAAGAATCAAAAGTTATTAGCAAAATCATGATGATATTAAATCCATTAAATCAAGTAAATGCTTTGAGAATATTTAGTATATATGAGTATTTAGAAATGCAAGATCATATATAAATACTTGATAATTCAGTGTTCACATTCACTTTTAATTAGAACAGATTAGAATGAAACCACTGAAACTATTTTAAAACTGATACATGTTTTTAAAAATGCTTCTTATCTATTTAATTGTTGCCAACAGAAAAAGTGAACCTGTAGTTATTATCAGACATGTGTTTCCACTGTCATGTCACCGCTGTTACATCATGCTCTGTGTGTGATAACTGAACATGTTCCCAGTCAGTCAGTGATGTAGGTTCGTACTCGGTGGGTGTCATGTCTGATTTCTAGAGACCTTTGGATGGACGGATGGCATTTTGCTAGCGCTAACCTGATTGCTGCTCTCTGGCCTTTGAGCCTGCTGGCATTAGCTGTGCCATACATCTCTGACACTAATAAGAGTCCTGATAAGAGCTAAAAGAGATCCACCTACACAAAAACATGGAAAAAAACAGTCCTAAAATAATGGAAAGTTTGAAAATCTGCATTTCCATGACAACTGAGCAATCTTCTTATGCTGATGAAGACTGTGTGATATGGTTGAAAGCTTCAGAACAAGCGAGTAAGTGGACCTTGAGTGAAGATTGAAGTTGATAGTATGTGCTGAAAAAGTCAGACCATCTGCAATATTTAAATATAGTGTACGCTTTAATGTATTTATCTATTTATTTACATACTCTGAAAGGCACCATTCTTCAGAATAACAACTTTTACATTTTATATTTGCATATGTGATGTGTTGAACATTGTCCGATGTTTCATCTTATTACACAGCGACGGGCTCTTGGGCTCATCAGTGTTCAAGTCCGGAGAAGAAATGTGACTTTGTGTGTGACTGTTCTGACTGCAGCGATGAGCATGAGTGTGGTAAGTTTAAAAATGTGGTATCAGATGTGAAGACATATTGAAATGTGCATATTAAAAATTGCATGTCATGTTAACGTAATATTTTGTCAAAATTGAAGCCCGGAAGGCAAAAAGCACTTATTTAGAGTGATTCCTGAGGAAGAAGTCCGAGCATTGTCTTCTGAAATAAATTCAAAACATCCTCTGACAATGACAAAGAAGCTTTTAAAGACTAGTTTTGACTAATATCAAGGCTTAAAGGTCCAGTGTGTAGGATTTTGGGAGATCTATTAGCAGAAAAACTATGTTTTCACTTGTGTGTAATCACCTGAAACTAAGAATCGTTGTGTTTTCGTTAGCTTAGAACATATCTATATAGGGAGCGGGTCCTCTTCATGGAGTTCACCATGTTTCTACAGTAGCCCGGAACGGACAAACCAAACGCTGGCTCTAGAGAGAGCTTTTCACGTTTTTATGCTACCTGAAGGCCTCTGTAGTTTTCTGACACTTGGAAAGGGAGGGGTGAGCAGAGGGGTATTCAGTTGGTTGCAATCTGCAACCTCACCTCTAGATGTCACTAAAACCTACACACTACTCCTTTAATTCTAGCTATCAGTGGAAAAACTCAATAATACTTGCGGCATATTGTTTGTAGCAGTCCAACAGTGAACTATTATTTCTTTCACACCTCTCAAGGCTACAGCGGGAAAGGGTTTGAGTGTGACTTTGAGGAAGCAGGAATGTGTGGATGGACTGACCAGTCCTTGAATGCAGCAGTGTACAGCTGGGAGAGACGTCAGAGAGGAGGGGACACACTGCCCGACAGTGGACCGTCCTCTGACTACACCACCGGGATAGCTACAGGTATGGTTTAATACTCGTCCCTTTTTTATTTTATTTTTTGTCCTCATGTTGTAAGTATCTTTAAAAGTATCAAGTGCTTTTTTGTTCAAATTTAGGAACACATTTATTTATTTACTTAATTATTTATTTATTTATTTATTTTGATCCCATTAGCCACTACCAAGGTTGTAGAAGTAGTCAGTAGTAGCTAATAAATAAATAAAAACATTTAATACAATATTTCATTTATACTAGTAGAGTACATCAGTATAATAAGCTAAAATATCACTGTATTGTGTGCAGCAAATAGAGCTCCTGTAGCCAAGAAGGCATAATTTTAATGCTATTTATATGTCTGTGTAAGATTCAAGAATTGATATCATTTTTGTTTTAAAAGTCTAAAAACTTAAGTGAAATGAGGACTTGTAAATGTACATTTTGAAGAACCAAGAGTTGAGTAGTGTAAAAACTCAAGATGCTTTTTGTCTTCATAGTGAACAATATTGTTTTAACGACTGTGTTCCTGTTCTGATCAATGAATAGTGTACAGATATGGAGAAAATATTTCTTTCAAACAACAATTTGGACCTATTTGTAGTTATATCTGTCCAACAGCCACCATTCCTCCTACAACCAAACAGACACTAAGTGAATACTGAAAAAAGATCCATGAGCTTTAATTCCTGTAATATATTTTTATGCTTTAAATGTCAACAGTCGGTGACTAAAGCTTTTTGCATTGGCTCTTACTGAAAGCACCACGCAAATGTGAAATGTACTGATGAAGTGGGTAATTAACAGATCATGATGTCATTTTCACAGCCAGCTTCAGCAGCTGCAGCTGTGAGTGTAACAAAGATCTCTCCCCAGCAGTTCAATTCCCACCAGAGTCATCATTTAACGGGAGGACGTGTGGTGAACACAGATTCGGCTCGTCCTATTAGATTATAACATGTCAAAAAGAGAGTGGAGGGAGGGGTAGTATGCATTTATTAAATCTGTTTATCAGGCTGTTATAAAACATTACCGTGTTTCCCATCACACAGGTTGGTTTATGGGAGTGAGTGCAGTGGCGAAAGAGTCTCTCAGCACTGCGGTTTTAATCTCCCCAGAGATGAAACAGTCTTCACCGACCTGTCGCCTTCGCCTCAGATACTTCCTTTGGGACTCGGGTAACAACTGTTGATGACTACTCATACATACATACAAACTACCTGCTTTGGCCAGCTTCTACTATATCTTAAAGAGGACCTATTATGATTTTTTCACTTTCCTTTAGTGTGTTATGTAGTTTGTTATGCATGTAAAAGGTCTGCAAAGTTACAAAGCCCAAAGTCCACGCCAAAGGGAGTTACTCCCACCCACAGAAACACTGTTCCTGAACTGCCTGAAACGCCTTGATTGAAGTCCCGCCTTTTCTTCCATAACGTGGTGATGTCACCATGTAACACATTTTCCATAATCATTACCTAGCGGCTAGTTTGACAAGAGGTGCTGCTGCATAGCCGGTGTGAGAAAAATGAAGCGTTTTTTAGCATTAAAACATAACACAAAACACAAGTATGCACCTGAAAATTAGCATAATAGGTCCTCTTTAAAACACAGTGTTATAGACAGGATCTCATATTATTTTACACTACTTTTACTATTTGTATGTCTTTTATGAGTATTTGTTTTCATGTATCCCTTTTTCCAGTTTTGTAATTGTCTCTCATAATTTGATTAATTCTACATCTGTATCCATCCATCATTATTAGACGTATTTATCGTTGTGTACACTGAGATGAGATTTCCTTTTGCAGCTGCCCTACTAATAAAGTATTTCTCCTGTAGGTTACTCAGGTCTGGGCTCCACACCCCTGTGGGCTTCCATCTTTCGCCAGGGCTCTCGAGAGGCCGTGGTGTGGCGCCCTGAGGTCACCAGCGTCCGTGGCTGGAGGGAGGCTACCGTCTTCCTGGGCCGTATTCCCACAACCTTCCGAATCCATCTTAACTCGCAGCGCTCCGAGGGCCGAAGTGGAGATGTGGCGGTGGACCAGCTGGAGTTTCTGGACTGTGCTCTGCCCTGTGAGTCCCTCAAAATATCTTATTCATGTGCAGTCTCATCAGCAATTAATTATAATCAGGGTTGGAAATTAACTTGTTTGTCTACCTGCCACTGTGGCTGGTGGATTCTAAGTTTTTCCAGCCACTCAATAGATTACCATTGTTTTTTTAGCTGGTGAGTGAAGCAGATCTAGCAGCCACTTGCATATTTTACCAGAATTTGGCTGGTGGATGGTGCTAATTTCCAACCCTGATTATAATGAATTAATAAATTGATCAATTCAAATTGCAGAGCCATAATGATGAGCATAATGATTATTGTTTTTCTCCCACTACGTCATCAGTACCACTCCCTGGTATAGAGTGTCCAACAGGGATGGTGGAGTGCAGGCGTGACGGCTGCGTGGAGCAGAAGCAGGTGTGTGACGGCAGCGACGACTGCGGTGACGGGACTGATGAGGAGAACTGTGGTGAGAAATCATCTGAATTATACAGCAGAGAGCCCTTCTGACACCACAGTACACAATAAATGTAGGAATTTTCTGGATACGGATGACTCACTGTACAAACGGACAAAGTACAAAACATTTAAGAGTCTGTGATAACAGTGCAGGAGAGATTAAAGGGGCGGTTCAACCAACAACAACAGAAATAGACATATTTTTTCTTACGCTTTGTGGTATCGACAGACCTCACTGCAAATTTCACTGGACTTGGCTAATGAATATCTAGTCCCAATGAAAACTGTTGACTATGTTATTGTTTATGGGAACACACATTGCTGTTCAGTTTTTCAAGTTTCTTTTTGGACCACAAATAAAACACCCTTCTCTTTACGATTTGGGGGGAGGCAGAAGTTTCTAAGCTGGACGTTTTAAATAAAATGTGGCACATAAAAAAAAAAACCTGAATCTGCATAGCTCAATACGACAAAGATGTGAGGAAAATGTGTTTTTTATGCCTGCGCGCCGGCGACAGTCGTGGCCGGAGGCATTATGTTGTCGGGTTGTCCATCTGTCCATCTGTCCATACCATTCTGGAGAACGCGATATGTCAGGAACGCCTGGAGGGGATTTCTTCAAATATGGCACAAAGGTCACTGTGACCTCTCAAAACACATTTTTGGCCATAACTCAATAATTCAAATGCTAATTATGACAATTTCATACAAATGTCTAATAGGATAAAATGATGGAGTGAGGACATTTTGGACAGACATGGATGTAAACTGCGACTTTTGTGATTGTGAAAAAACTGAGAAAAAAGTTGAAGTCCATCTACTCGCTTTTTCCACGCCACTTTGTCCTTCAATAAAAAGTAAAACATTCCTGTAAAGTTGCTCTGTCCCAACACTATCTGTTCTGCTTTTCTAAACTCCACAATATTCATTAAAAGTAGTGAGAATAGGTAACTTTCCATACAATCCACAACACAGTACATCACCACTTAATGCAGACTATTTTTCTGCAGGGCCCCCCTTTTATAACTCTGGGCTCTCCTTAGGTGTCCTGCACCCCAGTTTGGGAACCGCTAAGTTAATGTAAGTTGTGTGTGCTTATTGTGTTGTCCAGAAGGGTACCGGCGCTGTGACTTTGAGGAGGACACGTGCGATTGGGACCTGAAGTCACTGTCCCCACTAATATGGGTCAGGACGAATCAGGAGAACATCTCCCTCTCGGATCCTCTTAAAGGGCCAGGCAGGGACCATTCCAACAACAGTGCAACAGGTATCATATTCTGATGAACTAAAGTATCCTATGGCTTTTTTCATTGTCAACATGTTCAGTGTTAACTCTTTTGACTGTAAGCAACTTACCATTATTATCATTGCAGGTCACTTTCTGTATGTCACTGTCCCTGATGGTGGACTCAAAGCTGACTGGGCCGCTTTCCAAAGTCCCCGCCTTCAACCCACCAATAGTTCACATCCTTGCAAGGTGAGTCCCAAGATGATTCCTGATTTTACTCTTCAATTTCACACTAATTTACTTACAGTCAGACATTTTTGATGAGTGATGTTTAAATATCTAACTCTAGTTTTCTGTATCTGCCCGCTGCAGATGGTGATGTACACTCACCAGTTCGGGCCGAGGTCCGGCGGTCTGACGGTGCTGGTGGCAGATCGTGAGATCTACCCGGTGTGGGAGAGGGGCGGTGCTCTAGGCGATGTTTGGGTGAAGGCAGAGGTGGAGATTGTCACCAACTCCACTTTCCAAGTGAGTACTTCACCTGTTAATAATGATGCAAGCTGTACCCTATATCACCTTTAAAACAGAGATAGTGATACTGAAGATTCATAATAAAGACATGGTACTTTATCCATACTTTTGTATTGCAAATGTAAACGTGGATTTAATAACACAGACAGCCTACACGTGTAAATTCTCACAAGCACCTCGTATTTGATCCCGACTGAATACTGATATTGATATTTGAGAGTTTATTCTGATAAGCATACATCAGCCAATAATATTTTTTTTAAATATACATGCAAGAGAAAAGTGATCTTTGCACACATAGGAGCGTAGGAGAATAATTAATGAGCCATGGTGACAAAATATCTTCTCCATCCACCTGCATGAAAACACTGAAAATTCAAGAGAAAAAAAGAAAAATGGAAAAAAACCTAAAAATATTGCATAAAAGTTTTTTTTACGTATGGCTATATAGGTGTAAAAGTTGGTTTATCTATAAAAGCAAAACTTAACAAAGTGCAGTGGAAACAGCTGTTTATCGCAATGTGCACAACTCCTAATATTCACATAACGATAATGAATGGAAAAGCGCATTCATTTGCATTTTCTTTTGCCAATTTTCTGGAAATTCAGGTCATAATTTCAGCTATATTTGGATGGGAATCTGGTTACTGTCAAAACCTAAAGCTAAATGTATTGAATAGCTACATTATACAACAAAAGGCTATATATATTCAAATTTTATATGAATTTGTGGCTATATAATTGTTTCTATCTATTTCAAAGATGGCTATATCCATATATATATATATATATATATATATATATATATATATATATATAATATAAAATGTAATGGCAACACTGTTTCCAAATATATATAATATAATATATTAGCTAATTAAATAAATAAAATAAAATAATATTTTAGTTAATTCTGTACTGTAATTATACTGCTATGTCTGTAAACTGTGTGTTTGTGGGAATGTGGTTCCATAGTAAAATATTTACTTTTAAGAGAAAGGATGAGGATTGAGAGCACGACGTTTTGACTTCAGTCCTTGAATGACAAATCCTGATCAATACATAAATTATGTTTTAGATATATAGATATATATTAAATAGCAGTTATTTTCACCAAATGAGCATATAATATAGCACTTAAGAGCTTTAGTCTTTTGTGTTTGGATGAAATTGTTATTGCTATCATGAATTCACCCCTTTTCAACACATTTTTCTGTCTTTATAGATTGTAATGATGGCAGCAATCAGGGACTTTGCATATGGAGGTATCGCTGTCGACAGCATTGTGTTGTCTCCTGAATGCCGCTTGTCACCTGGTAATTAACCGTCTTTAAACATGTGGAAAGACTGAGAGTAAATATCATCTGTGGTGTGATCAGTCTGCTATCTCACATTCTCCTCTTGAACAGTCAATGATACCTGGGCAACTTTCCCTAAACCTCCTAAACACCCGTGTACTGATGAGCCAGACAAGATGTGTGATTTCCATTTTGACTGTAAAGGAGCAGAGGATGAAGCCAAATGTGGTGAGTCTGTTCCTTCTCTTTACTCAGCTTTGCTTTTAGCAACAGGACTGCACAGGTTCAAAAGAAATGATGATCTTTATAAGAGCCAGCCGAAGCACAAGTGAAGCTGCTTAGAGTCTCAGGAGCCACCAGGGGGCCCACCAGTTTAGCAAATTACAAAATGCTGTTGTCAGGTGAAAGCCTTATATCTCTAAAGTGTTGATTATTTGGGTACTAAGAAAAGGAGGCCTATTTTAGAAGGATTTTAAAAAGGGTTTTATGAGTCTGTGGACTTAAAAAAAAAACAATCCAAGCAGAAGCAAGACTTCCACACCAGGAAAATCTTCAGCATTGGTTGTTTGAAACAATAAGAATGACCTAGTTTTACATTCTCATTACAAGCCACGTCTTGTGACCATAATGACAGTTGTTTCTGAGAAGCAAAGTAGAGTGATGGCACCAGAAAACCTCTTTGGGAGGAGATCAGGTTGGATGATTTGGCACTCAAAGTGTCTGATTTTGACTCCACAGAGATCTGTTTGTGTCCTGTCTCCTACCAAAAGTTGTGACAGTGACAGTTTCTTTTAACCAGTTAGTTTTTGTAACTTAACCAAAGAAGTGGTAAAACTATTTCTGGAACTGGAACTAACAATGTTGTCCTGCCGAAAGACGCACCACAAATACAAACGCTCAAAGGCATAGACTTTGTTTATGTTGGAGGACTGTTTGAGAGAAGTGAAAGGTAGCGTTTGTAATGCTGAGAAACTAGTAACAGTACGCTAGATTTTTTAAAATGATTCAACCGAAAAACCCAGTCCAGTGTTACCAACTCTTTTCCAATGAAAGTAGCTAGCAGCAGTAGCTCCAAAAGTCCCTAAATCTAGCGATAAATTCGTCAAGTCAGCGACACTGACAGCCCGTCCCTTCAGGTTCATTCCATCCTGCAACAGCCACAAATACCTGTTTTTTTGTTTTTTCTTGTCAGAGCATTTGATTTATTGATTGCTTGTCGGGATGTAAGGAACTGTGTGTGCTTCATTTTGAGTGAGATGTCTCCATGAATCCTTTCTGCAGGGGATTTCTCTTACACTGAAGGCAGCTCAGGCTGGACTGACGCCAGCATTGGGAGTCAAGGTTGGGCGCTACATTCAAATTTCACATCCAAAGGTACAACTACCAGCACTCAACTGTTGATTTACTTATATTCAGGTGTTTAAAACTCACCAGTTCATCAAGTATTTGTTTCTTTCACATTTCTTAGAGGAGTACCTGTATGTAGCCAAGGCCCCAGGCCAGCAGCTGACAGAGGCCCAGACACTGACGCCCCTCCTGGGCCCTTCCGGCCCAGCCTGCACCCTGAGCTTTGACTTTGCACTAACTGGGAATCCAGATCACATTGGTGACTAAATTAACTTATTACCCCACATGTCTTCTTTTTCTTTTCTCACCTATTCTCAGGAACCATGACTCAGATCTTTCAACATGACTCTGTTTACGTATCTGTGCTGCAGGTGAGCTGTCCGTCAGGGTGATTGACAGCTTGCTGGGTGCGCTGCCAAAGCTGTGGGAGTTCAGTGGAAAGACAGGAACAGAGGAGGAGGCGTGGCAACACGTCGACTTGCCTATTGGAGCCAGAAAAGATCGCTTCCAGGTCGGATTTTTTTTTTCTTCTCAGGGCTGATATAATTGTCATGTTGACATTGATGATGAGATTTGACTCACACTGGTGACTGATCACCATTTTTACGTTTGACGTTTTTGCTCTGATGATGAGAGTTGAGTCACAGATATGAGCCACAAAACCCCCACAGGTCGCATGTTTCCACAATCCCTACAACATGTCTCCTTACTCATTTTTTCCAATACTAGGAAAATATAAATGCAGTAAAATATAAAAATAGTAAATAATAGTAAACAAAATGCAGCTGCAGATAGAAGACAAGCAAGAAAATATGTTGAATATGTTGAAATAAAATAGTTGCATTTTTGGAACCGGTTAAAAATCTGTTGAATATTGTGAATTTTAATTAACAAGGCTCTTCTGTTTTCCTTGTTTTATCTTTACCAGCTGGCGTTTGAAGCTCGCGCTGTGAAACTGTGTCCATGCGCCAAGATTAAAGTGACAAACGTTCACTTTGGCATCTGTCATGCTGATTATTTTCCATCTTCTCCAACAGGTAACACATAACTATTTACAGCATACACACAAAATGTTGCATAATGCAGAATTATCTCAATGCTTTGATGAAATCTTTTTCTGCTTTTTTTTTATTTTGGGGCCAGGGTTGTCATGTAACTTTGAAGAAGGACTGTGTGGATGGTATCAGGACAACAGTGATAACTTCGACTGGGGTGTGATCAAAGGGATGGACCACACCATTGGGATCGGTAAGCTCATTTACAAACTAATAAATAAAACAGATAACGGATATACCGCACATTTTATAGAAGGGAGTATCTCAGACACACACACACAATTTACCTCCCTCTTTCCTCAGCCTCACTGATAATAAACATCACATTTTAAATGTGTCATATGGAGTAGGGAGTACATAAGAGGATATTGTGTCATCATGGTTTGGTGCAATAATAATGCTTTTAAAGCTGCAGTTGGTGTCTTTGGGCAAATATTATAAGATATTTGCGATTAATTGTGATTAATCATGGACAATCATGTGATTAATCACAATTAAATATTTTAATTGATTGATAAAGAAGATTTTATTCATATTGTTCATAGTTTTGTGATTAAAGATTTTGTTTTATGATAAAATTTGACCCTCAAACCTCAAATCACCTCCATGTTCATGAGGGTGAGAGTCTTCTATGTGACATTTGGGATGTTATTCTAATTCCAGCAAAGCCTCGAGGCTGATTATTATACCAATACTGTGACAACAGTGCCCCATCCTGTTGAAGAAACTTAAGTCCTTTATACGTTTTTTACGTCGTGTCACAAGAAAACATCACACCCATTAACACCTGATCATTTGCTTTTAAATGTTATAAAGCTTGTTGAAAAGTAATAAATACTAATCTGATAAATAATTCATTATTTACGTTAATTTACTAAACTAACTGTCACTGAATTTTACAAAGGACTCAAAACACAAGGTTTAGGTTTCGGACCAGACTTGAGAGACTTGTTGACCCCGACCTGCAAGTTGACTCTTGAAAAATAATGACTTTCTCACGCCTTTGTTAGCAATGACTGTTTGATCAACACACCAAAGGCAATAATGAGGTTTTTCAGGTTTGGGACTTATTTTACATCTTCAGAAAGATTCAGTTTTCCTTTTAAATGAGTGATATGAATGAATAAAGGGCTAAAGTGACAAGACTGCAGTATTTAAACTGTCATTACAACCCGTCTTTCTGTTGATGCCCAGGCAGAAGCCTTGTCGTGGACATGTGGAGTCCGTCTCTGCGCGGTGCGTTCGGGCGCTTGGTTTCATTCACACAGTCACCAGGTGCTACAGATCAGTGCTTGTCCTTCTACTACAAACTCTACGGGCCAAACACAGGTGAGGACGAGACCGAATGGAAAACAGTTCAGAGTGAATGAATGATAATGAAGCATCTGTTTCTTTAAGCCTGGGGGGAGGGGGGGATACCTGACCTGTTTTTGGTCACTTTTCTTTCTCAGGAAAGAAAAGGAGATACTTTATTTGTGAACTTTGTTAGTTTGTGTGTCAAACACAAAGTATCACATACTGTATGTTGGTCTGAAATGAAATATTACCTTATTACCATGAAATAATCAGAAAATGTAATCATATCTTCTCACCCTTACTGCCCCATCTTCACCCACTGATCCCGTCCAGGTGCTCTGAATGTGAAGCTGTTGGATAAGAACGGCTATGAGACCGTCCTCTGGACCCGCAGTGCTGCTCATGGCAACGTGTGGCACGAGGCGCACTGCCCGGTGCCACACCAGCTCACAAACTTCCGGGTATAAAATGACTGCAGTCATTCAGTCAGTTAAACAATGTCACAGAGCTTCATGCATCTTTCATATTAAAAACAATAAGAGGGAAAACGTCCTCTAGTAGTCAAAAACAGAGGGATTACAAGAGAATGCCAAAATACGTATTTTAACATCTTCCTTCTTTTCCAACTCCCCATTTCCGACCTTTGACCCGCCACCAGCTGATGTTTGAAGCGGTTCGCTCTGGTTTTGACGGGCGCGTTGCCATTGACGATGTGACGTTCGTGCGCCGCCCGTGCACCGTGCCGAGGATGTGTTCCTTTGAAGGCCAGCGGTGCGGTTACACCAGCTCGGGTAGAGTTCAATGGCCCCACCGCAACGGACTCACCGTCACGGTGACTGGACCCAAAACTGACCACACCCTGGAGACTGAACTGGGTGAGAGAGAATCAGAGAATCCTTTTAATTCAGAGTAATATTTTACATGCAGAAAGTTGATGGGCAGTGAATTGTGATCTTCCTCTCCCTGGTTGGTCACTCAGGTTACTACATGATGGCTAACACCGGAGCCAACATCCTTCCTGCCGGCAGTGCGACGGTCCTCACCTCCCCTGTTCGCCAAGGAACCGCCAAGACTGAGTGCGTCAGTTTCTGGTATCACATGGGAGGAGATAATCCTGGTTCTCTGACATTGTATATGAAGCCGGTGAAGGGAGAAAGGGTGAAGATCTTCTCTGACAGTCTGAACCAGGGAGATGTCTGGCGCCATGGCAACGGCAACATCTCGAGTGCCCTTGTGGACTGGCAGGTACAGTGTGGAGGCTGGAGAGGAGCAATTATAGACTCATTATACTCAAAATATTACATAGAAAGTAAGCAATGAAACTGTCTTACATTACTTTGCGTTCCTGTCCCATTCACAGTTTCTGTTTTGTCCACACTGAAATTAAAGATATGTCTCTTAAATGCCTTGAAAATCCACACTTTTAAGGAAAAGCAGCATGTTAAACTCTTCTCTCCAGCGGAATTTGACCCAACAGCTCTAGAGAATTGTCATTAGTTGACCTTTTTATATGTAGGATCTTGTGTTTGTTGTTTAAACCAAGATGTGCTTTGTTCTGCCCTGCAGCTGGAGTTTGAGGCGGTTGGAGCTGGAGGCAAAGACACTCACGTTGCAGTTGATGACATCTTACTTTCAGCTCATCCATGTGAAGATCGAGGTTTGTATCAGCCTCAGCAAAATTAAAGGAATACTTCACCCAAAAAATTACCATTTGTGTATGAATTACTTACCCCTTGTTATCTTGAATACATGAAAATAACTTTGTTTGTCTCGCATGCCTCCACGGTGAACGGAGAATCCAAAATAGGAGAAAAGTCATCATCTACAAACTCTCACACAACTCGTGCCGTATAATCCAGGTCTCATTTATCACTACTTCCCAAACACATGCATCATCGCTAAAATATGACTATATAAAACAATTCCGCATAAGCAATCTCACGCTTGCACAGGTGTGCTACTTGTCCATGCAGGTCCAGAAAAGTCTGGACCTGGATAAATGAGACTTATACTGCACAAGTTGTATGAGAGTTTGTTAATGGATGTTACGATATAGTTTTGCTGTTGTAAAACGCGGCCTCCATTTACTTCAATTCATCAAGACTTTTCTCCCTTATTGGATCCTTCATTCACAGCGGAGGCATGCAAGAAAAACAAAGTTTTCTTCAAGAATTGAAGGTAACACGCAGAGAGTAACTGATATACAAATGATCGTTTTGGGAGTGAAGTATTTAAGGAGAAACACAACAGACTTTTAGACTCATATTCTCGTAAAGGGGAATACTGCATAGATCTAAGTGTGCGGATATCTTTTCTATCATCTTTTAGACTCGTAGTCATCTAAAAAATATGGTACAATTTTAGGCTAGCACCTGTGAGTGCCCATTCTAGTTTTTATACATCTTAGCAATATGTCAGCCACACATTTTGGGTTTAACCTGGTCGCACTGCAGCTTCTGAACTCTTTAAAGGAGCACACTTTTTGTTGTTGTTGTGTTAAATATTTCAGGTTCCAAGTGCAGTCTGGAGAGAGGAATGTGCAGCTGGAGCAACACTCAAAACGTCAAAGTGGACGAACTGGACTGGGAGCTGACGAGTCAGGAGGCAGAGAAACACTACCCCACCCCACCTGAGGACCACAGTCTGGGCACAGAGAAAGGTAAAGCAGAGAGAACAGGGACAAAAGCTACTTGCAATAATTCAAGTCTTGTGTTTCACTTCCTATCAACAAGATCTTCACACACTAAAGGCCCAGACACAACAAACTGACATCAAAGAACTAGCAGCGACGAAGGCCAACAAATGAGTCGCCTCACATCACCTGTGTCTTAACCAAAAAGTTGCACTCGAACACACCGCAAAGACTACAGCCGACAGCCAACTACCACGTATGTTCTGCGCCAGCGTGAGAGGAAATAACTCTCCACACCAGCAGGTCGCGGTAGTCTGTATTCATCATTCAAAAAGGAAAACTGGAAGACTGAGGATGGCGCTTAAGCTGAGCGGCCAAACAGAGTCGGTTTGGTGTGTCAGGGCCTTGAGAGTCAGGAAGCAGACAGAACAACACTTTGATGATTGTTAAGCACAAAACATATTTTATGTACATGAGTCCATTTGTGTGTTTGTTTATCCAACATATACTAATAATGTCCTGAAGTGTAAAATAGACTACCTTCCCTTTTCCTTTCCGCCAGGTCACTTCCTGTTCTTTCCAAGCAGCAACCGGACGGCAGCCAATCAAAAGGCTCGGCTGCTGAGCCCTCACCTGCCCCCAACCAAGGGCACCTGCCTGAAATTCTGGGCCTACAAGCCATACTCATGTAAGGATCAATGTCAGATGTAGTGTGGCTGTGTGTGATGTATTTCCCTTTTGATATTTTGTACCACAATCCACTTTTTCTTAAATGTATGCAGCGGACAGCAAGCTGAGGGTGTGGAGGATGTCTAAAGGCGGTTTTCTCCATCAGCTGCTGGTGGTGAGAGAACTGGGAGCACCCTGGAAACGCTTTGACGTCAACATCACATCTACTGAGGAATACCAGGTCAGACTCTCACTTGCCAAAAAGCACTGTGTGTAATCTGTATACTTATATAGTGCTTCTAACACTTCTAACCCTATGTAGTGTTCTGTACACAACGGTACATCCAATTCTGCACATAGCTAAGTGACTAACAGTAATGACGGACTTCTACCTCTGCTGTCGTCTTTGTTTGTGTTGTTTACAGATTGTGTTGGAAGGAATCAAAGGCACATCAGGCGTCGTAGCTCTGGATGACATTGAGTACACCGTCGGAGTCAACTGCGCTAACAAATTCACAGATTTAAGTAAGATGGGCCAGTGGTTTTGCAACTTTTTCAGCTCATGTGCACGGCTTAGTTTTCTGTTTTGACTCTCAGAAAAATACCAGGAATTTTTAAAGCAACAGTTTGACATTTTAGGAGGTATGCTTATTCGCTTTCTTGCTGAGAGCTAGATGAGAAGAATGATACCATGTCTTTCATGTCTGTATGAAGCTACAGCCAGCAGCAGGTTAGCCTAGCTTAGCATAATGGCTGGATGCATGGGGGAACCACAAGCATGACTCTGTAAGAAAATTCAACCTACCGGCACCTCTACAGATCACTAAATAAAGGGATATTTCAGGTGTTTTGAAGTGGGATTGTATGAGGTACTTATCCATAGTCAGTGTATTACCTATACCAGTGTATTGCCCCCAGCTTGGAGAAACAGACAGGAGTACCGGCACGGGAGCAAAACAATGTACTGCTATGGACGGGGCCAGCAGAACAATGTATATTCACCACCTAAACAAAAGGCTCACATACAAAAATTGATATATATGCTATATTTAGAATATTTCCCGACGGTGAACTGAAAGTGAAACGTATCTATACTGTTTTTGTCATCGGAGTCTGGTGGCTTTGGAGAGGGCATAGATAAGTTTCACTTTCAGGTCAGTTTCCCGTCAGAAAAGAGAAGGTAAGGACTGCCTGAAGGCAAGATAAAGCTGTGAAAATATTAAAAGTTTTAGCATACTGTGTGGTTTTAGTGCTGGAACAATTTCGCTCCGTGGGTGTAGTGATTTTGCAATCCCTTTGACTGAATTCCAGTTGTTCTCACCACGATCTCTAGTAGAACCGGAAACTAAATGTGTTCCATGTTCCCCGCAGCCTCACCGAAGGGAGACGACTCAGGAGGGATTGCAGCATCCGTCATCGTGGTCCTGCTGCTGATCGGCACTTTGATCGCCCTGCTCATTTACTACCTGCGAACCCAACAGAGAATCAGGGCTATGACCGGTCCATCATCCTCATCACCACCACCACCATCATCTTCCTCAACTGGTTTCAGTAATGACACATATGAACCAGACCTCACAGTGAGTTCATCTGACATTAACACCTTTGACAACCATCAAGTCAAATTTGTGCCATTAGTATGAGCATGGCACGGCAGCTGGATTCTTGCGATGTCACGAGATCATGCGAGAATCGCGGGATCACATGTCACACAGTAACAAACCATCTGGCACGTCATGGTTAATCATGCTCATGAGGAATATTAACAAGAATGAGTAGCAGATTTTAGCTTTAATATAGCTAGCAGCAGCACCTTTTCTGTACCATGTCTGATTAATGATGAATCATGTGTTCATTTCAGCAAGACCATGTGATGATTCCACCGACGCAAAACCATCCAATGGCAGCTGGGTTCAATATTGTCACTGTGAGTGTGCAGCACTGTGCACTTTTTTATAACTAATGTTTTAATTCATTGGTGGGGAGACAATATACTCATCTCTAGTCACTCTGTAAATTCAGTTAAATAACGGTGGTTTAAAGCTGCACTAATATGTCTTTGACTACCAGAGGGCAGGAAGTAGACTCACAGCCATGAGCCTGAACACTATATATACTTACGTTCTTGTAGCTAAAGTGTTAGAAAACAACATTAATTACAAACGTAAGAGAGATGAAGCAACATGGTGCCCATTGGAGTCCTTTCCGTTTTCACCTGTTGAATGCAAATTAGTATAATTATTCACTACGTGGAGCCAATGAGCTAAAAGCCCCCCAAGCTGCAGACTGAAGTGTTGATTCTCAGTGGGATTGACCTCATGTCAGTGAGGGATTTGATTTGTGTTAAGGCTTTAATTTCACTCTAAATTTTAGGATAAATATGATAACTAAAATATTCATACTGTAGGGCTCCTTATTTTATCCGTGACATATGTTTGTGTAGTGTTACACAAAACTTTTTGCTGTTTACCACTAAGTTTACAGTTTATCGTTTATTCCTGCAGGTCTCTGAGGATTTCAGAGAGATGGAGGTGGCGTGAGGCAGGAGGAGCGGCGGTCCCGCCACCTAAAGGTGGCTTTGTGAAAATAAGGCGATATCACAGCAGAAGAACTGCTTGTGTCGCCCTTACATGAGACACACACACACACACACACACTCACACACACTCACACACACAAACACACATACACACACATACACAAGTACAGCCAACACACTGAAACACTGATGAAGGCCTAATCGATGCAGCTGCCTCAGATCTGACGGAGCCCTCGAGAGTCACAGCTCTCTGCCTGCGGACGGACAGATGGAAGTCAGAAGGAAGTCAGAAGGAGAACGTCCAAGGCACAGAAATTAGTTTAACTTTCTTTAAATCGAGACTGGGCATAACCCATGAATGGCAGAAAATGGTTGCGTGGAGATTTAGGATCCATTTAGGATGTGTAAGGAAGCATGAACTGGGGGGCATAGACCAGGCAAGGAGGGTCTAATGAAAAACACTAAGACACTAAGTCCCCCGACTTTATAGAAAGATGTGGAGTGTTCCTTTAAAGAAAAAGGAGAAAGGAAAAGAACGATTTGAAACTGACAAGTTAAACCTTGAAAAAAGATTAAAAGAAAAAACAAGGTTATAGAGAAAGTTGACATGTAAAGCTACTGTTTGGAAAAAGTCTGTAGAATGGATGTAATCTTTAGGATGAGTTGAAAGGTTAACTTTACTCTGCTTTGAAACCAGATATGATTGAGCTCTGATGATAAACAAATTAAAGTTGAGCATTGAAACACTGTCAGTATGCCTTTTCACTCTGAGAGTAAATTGATAC
>CAKAOI010028134.1:0-56058 GCA_916701655.1 Sebastiscus albofasciatus | reverse complement strand
GATATATATATATATATATATATATATATATATATATATATATATATATATATATACTGTATATATCAGGGTTGTCAAAGTCTAACGCCACTAATTTCTTTAACGCAACTTGCAAATTTTGGAGAGAAAAAACTCTCATGGTGATTTTCAATGGGGTCCCTTGACCTCTGACCTCAACATATGTGAATGTAAATGGGTTCTATGAGTACCCACGAGTCTCCCCTTTACAGACATGTCCACTTTATGATAATCACATGCAGTTTGGGGCAAGTCATAGTCAAGTCAGCACTCTGACACACTGACAGCTGTTGTTGCCTGTTGGGCTGCAGTTTGCCATGTTATGATTTGAGGATAAATATTAACATACAGCAAGCATATTTGCCCACTTCCATGTTGATAAGAGTATTAAATACTTGACAAATCTCCCTTTAAGGTACGTTTTGAACAGATAAAAAAATGTGCAATTAATTTGTTGTTAATCACCATCAAATATATATATCTATATATATAGAGAGATATATCTATATATCTCTCTATATATATATATTTAAGTGAGAAATTATTTCCTCAAAATCAGAAAAAACAATCACATTCTCTAATATAGGTATTTTGGTTTAAAGATGATTTGTTTTAATAATATTAATAATCTTCCTGTTAAAAAAAAAAGCTTGTCTGTCATGTTTGTTAGTTATGGATAACTTAAAGTAACATTTTGAATGTCTGCTCAAAATTAGTGCAGAATTGTTATTTAGGCTATCACTGTCGATCAACAACAAATGTATGACAATTTTGATAATTCACTAACCTTTAACTGAATTAATTATATCAAACATTTTCAGATTATGTCCTCTAAGAATGCTTTTGCTTTTCTGTTTCATTAGAATACTTTGTGTGTATATATATACATATATATATATATATATATATATAGTATATATTTTATTTATCGGTTGATAAAATAGCTACATAAAAAAACAATGAATTAATAATGCACAGAATCAATGGTCACATCCAGCATGAGCGAGGATGAATGGTAACCTATCATGCGTGGTCTTGATTGGTAGCTTCCTGCATGATCAAATGCCTCGTTCATCTTTAGGAAGAGGGGGATGACGACATCATGCCCTTAGCAACGGTCGCGTCTCTACGGCAACATCCTCCGATGTCCCCTCTCTGCTGTTGTCACCGTGTCTCTCATCTGTTGTCAGTGATGAACTGATGATTTTGGAGGATGGCGTGTTGATGACATAGGGTGGAGCGCGAGCGCCCACCGCAGCAGCACGTTTGTGTCTCGCGACTTGAGTGCCTAAAGTTGGAGTGGACACCTGGGAAACTCGGCCACGAGGACCCTCTCCTCCTCCTCATCCTCATCCTCATCATCATCATCATCATCCTCATCATTGTTCATCCCATATCCTGCAGCAGCGCGCTCCGTCTGCAGCCTGCTGCTGTTTGTTCTCATCTGGACCGGTTTGGGGTTTTGGGTTTTTGTTTTTGTTGCACCGACCGCCGGTTCTCATCCAGCGGTGGGCGCGTGCGTCTGGATGGATCCCGCTGTGCTCATCTTCCTGCTGTACGTGATGATCGCACACGAGCTGGTGTGCGGCTGGATGCAGTACCGGAGACAGAGCACCAAACCACGTAGACGAGCAGCTGGACCTCTGCTGAGATCCAGGTGTGTGTGTGTGTGTGTGTGTGATTTAGATTTGGTTTGCAGCACATCTGGATTTAGTTAATATAGCTTACCAATATGTTTTGATAAATATGGAGGCAATGTTGACAAGTATTGATAGCTCTGAAAGGATTAGCTGGAAAAATTGATATTGATTAATAATCCATTAATTGATAGTGTTGGGGTTGGTGCCTACTTTGCTGATAAACCCATTTAAGTGAATTAAATTAAAACAAATGATCAAAATAAATGAAAATTTAAAAGTGATGTAACCAAATTTTTCAAATTCATCAGTGTTAAAAGTTGTATTAGGCTGCTGTAAGCTGTACCAAAACTTTGTCTAAATAATAAACATTTGAGGAGGTTTATTCTGGACCTGGACACATACCATAGATTCAAAACTCAAGGTGCACTTACTAGTTTTTCTTCCAGTGCTTTTGACTGTGTCTCATGTCTTTCTTCAGTTAAAGCAACAGAGTGTAACATTTCAGGAAATGTATTAGCAGAACTATGTTTTCATTAGTGTATAACCACCTTTATCTGGGTGTGTTCCCAAATGCTTCCAGTGTAACATGCAAATATTTCTTCAGCATTTCCTGAGAACAAATGGTGATCATGGAGGTCCTGTTGAAGCATGAAAGGCCAAAAACTGTTGCCACACACTATAGAGTGCTCCAGGATGACGTATTTTTGTAGGCCAACCAGGAAGTTAGTATCGACAAAAGCTGATGGGATTTTTCCATTGGGTTTTGGATTATTGCAGAAAACAAGCTCTGTGGCAAACACAATTTTGTTCAGCAAGATAATCTCTACAAATGAACACCACTTTTATGATCGCCAGAAGTAAAAAGCTAACGCTAGGCTATACACGAACTATACCATGGTCGCATGAGCGCAAGTATACACAAGGAAGCTGTAAAGGCGAACGAGTCAGCGTGATGATGTTTAGTAGTCTCATTTAGCCACTTGTTAGCAATCACCTTCTTTTAAGACACGTAAAGGCTTCAAAATGATATTTTATATCGTAGAACAAAACAATAAAATCTCTTAAACTTGTGTTAACCACAGACCTTATCTCAGGCATCTAACTAAAACCCACTGACTTCTTTAAGAGGGAACCGGAAGTGCTAAAATGCTAACTAATTTTCTGGTTTTAGGACTCGATCTTGTAGCACTCTATTGACTACTGTCTAAAATACCATTGTACACTGCAGTATTACAATTTCGATTCAGTGGAACTAAGTGAACCAATAGGAATGTGGCAGGTTTAGAAACTGTTGGAAATGTTCCATAAATGTTCTTTGACTTCACAGTTTATGAGATGGCCTCAGGGGAGCCGTAGGCTTTTTTCTTGCAGGGCGGAAATTGTGAGGAATTTTCTTTTGATCTTTTAATCTCATGTACATCCTCCTCCCCAGCGCCAAGGTGTGTCAGGGAGCCTGGAGAACAAGCAGCCAGTCTCTGTCAGTCAGGCCCGACAGAGGAGGGAGGGACCTGAGGAAGAGTGGCCGCATCGTGAGAAAAGCCTAAGAGAGATACCAGACATGGGTGAACACTTGTCGAAGACGAACCTGAACAGCAGAATTTGCTCACTGAGTGGCGGCGAGTTATGTGAATACGGCCCTGCTGTCTTTTCAAACACCCCAAAGTGAGGTTTGGGAGCCAAATCCAGCAGAAGGTTGTTTCATATTGCTATGAGGCCCAAATTCTCTTTGTGAGCTCTCTGTTTTATAGTCCCAATAAAATCTGTTAAGGTCTGTGGATTATACACCGTATCTGGGACCGCATATCTCAAGAGACACATTACAAATGTAATTTTCCGATGCTTTGAGCAGCTGAAATACAATACCATTCCCCAGTTTCAGATCTCAACACTTCCACACATGAAACTGCTGAGCTAGTTACCCTTTCAGTGTTTTTGTTTTTATTGATTGGGGCGTACTTATACTCCCTGGAATGTTGCACAACAAGGAAAAACATGCAAAAGAATGTCGTGCATCAAGTTCGTCGTTCACTGCGATTGTACATAAAAGGTTTTATGATGCCAGTGCGGAAGGCATTTAGACTGCATGACTCAGCTGCCATTAATTGTTGTAAATTGTTGTCATTAAAGGGAGGGAACTGAGGGTGTCAACGGTGCATGCAGGTGTCCCGGTTACAGTATATCCTCAGAAATTTTGAATTAACTTGTACCAAACACAACCCCCGGAACACACCAACCCATGTACTTAACAGAAACAGAACTACGTGTTCAGGCTCTGACCTCTTAATGACTCTATAACAGCTTGAACTTTAGCTGTTGGCCTTTTATAGACTACATCAATCTCCAGCTTTAAGAACGCAAACAAAAGTCAGTCAAAGTGAGGGTTGTTAATCATCTTCAAAAACATTTTTGCTATATCTGTTAAAATGCTCTTGACATCCCGACGGCAATCAATAAATCAAATGATCTGACATAACAAAGAGAACATCTTGTATCGGTGGCTGTGGCATAACTTTAATAAACCCGTCTACCTCCCTACCTATATGCCTACTTTGCGTGCATTCTGCCCTTCCTCAAGCTTGACAGCTGTGAGTATTGACAACAGCCACGTTCGTTGTTTATGTTCATCATATGTTTATGTAGATAGTGATCATTTTGAGGGAGTGGCTTTGGAGGGAGGCTTGAAGGGACGGGCTGTCAGTGTTGCTGACTTGGCGACTTCCTTGCTAGATTTAGGGACTTTTGGACGGTGCCGGCCTTGACTAACACCCTCTGCAAGATTTTAGCTGGTGTCCCTCCACCTCTTTCTTTTTTATGCTCTCGCAAAGCGGGCGCTGCCGGGAGGTTCTTAAACAGTGTTTATTTTGTGCATACAGGATTGACATAGCCTTTTAACCTACTTATAATGTAATTACCGTATGACCTTCAAAGATTTAACACATTGTCATATTTTAAATGAAATTGTTTTGTTTGAATAGGCCAATAATTAACCTGTAGCCTACTTTTAGGCCTATAATTAACATAATTTAAACATCTGAAAGAACCATAGGTTGTATTGTATTTACTCTGCCAGTCTCGTTGATCGCCACAATCTAATTGGAGTTATTCTCCTCCTCAGTTCTCGGGTTACTTGGCCTACTTTTAACTCTCTGAAAATGATGATGAATCATCTGACTGGTACAACAATACTGTCAGAGCATAACTGGGCCCCCTCTACCTCTTTTGAAATCATGTTTATATAAAAAATAAAGAAGAATTAAATCTCACCAGAATGCACCAGTAACAGTAAAACAATGTAAGCTGATATATATCTTTTAAATGAAATAGTCTCGTTTGAATAGGCCAAAAATGTAACTCAGATGTGAACTCAATTGGCTTAATTGGATTAATTGGCTTAATTGGTCTGTCCCATGGGTCACCATGATCTAATTGGAATTATTCTCCTCCTCAGTTCTTGGTTTACTTGGCCTGCTTTTAACCCTCTGAAAATGATGGTGGGTCATCTGACTGGCATTAACATTACTGTCTTTTGAAGGCCGTTGCGGGTTTCAGTTTTTAAGGGGATATCTAGTGGTATAATATGAATCTTGAAATTGCGATGATGGCACCTCAGCCTTTTATGCAGCTTACGTCCCTGGCTGGCTCTGTGCAACACATCACACACTTAAACACACCATCACAGTTGTGGCTAGATGGTAACTCACATATTGCGGAACCTTTCAAAAACTCTCGCAAGATTCGCTGCCCGATGACCTATCCTAACCTTAACCATTTGAGGTCAATGTCCAAACTTAACCATTTGAGGTCAATGCCCAACCTTAAACACTTGAGGTCAATGCCTTACCTTAACCATTCAAGGTCAATGCCTTACCTTAACCATTCAAGGTCAATGCCTTACCTTAACCATTTGAGGTCAATGTCCAATCTTAACTAGTCGAGGTCAACGCCCAACCTTAATCATTCAAGGTCAATGCCCAACCTTAACCATTCAAGGTCAATGCCCAACCTTAACCATTCAAGGTCAATGCCTTACCTTAACCAGTCAAGGTCAAAGCCTAACCTTAACCAGTCAAGGTCATTGCCCAACTTTAACCTTTCAGGGGCAATGCCTAAGGCTGCATTCACACCAGATAACACCGCAGGGTCGTGCAGTGGTTTGGGGGGTGTCACCGATTGCCCATTGACTTCACGACAATTAACCTCTTTTGTCCCCTCGTGGCTGGGTTGTAGAGCTTTGGATCGCCAGTTACATGATTGATCACCGCAGCGCGACGTCAGGTTGCGTTTCACCAAAAATTGATTCTGTTCATCGCCGCAGCCCAAACGCACTATCCACATTCAAACTGAATGGGAAGACCGGCGTTTTACCACCTGATCTGGTGTGAATGCAGCCTAACGTTAACTATTCGAGGTCAATACCGAACCTTAACCATCTCGCGAGAGTTACGCAAATTGCGGGGTACCATCTACAAATAAACCAGCATCACAGAGTCCCATGTGACTGGCCTTGTTTCTGTAGGAGTTGTTGAATTTCTGCCCTCGTGCCTGATCTCAGGACAGCTAACCTGACGGAAACTGAACATATGAGCAGCTTCTAGTCTCTAATTGTGTTCACTGAGCTGCAAAACTCTCAGCTCAGCAAACAGCAGTCAGACACTATCAGCAGATGTCCTCTCTGACACAGGTGGGTGTTCATTACTATTTCTCATGGGAGTTTATGTCCGCCTCAGCTATACCTGTGCAATGATTTGTTTGAATTATTATTCTTGTTTGTTTGTTTTAATATATGGAGGACAGCGTGAGTTGATTTTGACTGAGGAGGTTAATTGAATTGTTTTGCGTCTGCTGACAATACACAGTATGGATGTAATTTTCTGCTGCTTGAGTAGTTTTTTTTCCCCCACAGAAGACAAGTAGTGAGGATTCAAACACTGTCACAGATTAGAATGTTATTGCTTAAAGTCAAAGGCATGAAAGACCTGATTTTGTGTAATGGAAACATCATAATGGAAATATAATTCTGACACAATAAAAGTAATAATAATGGCTTTATTAAGGAGACAAAGAGAAAGTCCATTGCGTACTAAATAAAAACAGAACACACCTAACAGAGGAGTCACATTACGTGAAGGACACGTGAGCCTGCGTCATCAGCGTGGTATTTGCTTTCCAGTTAAAAAGGCGAAGCAGGTTCAAGCACGTCAAACACACAAGTTCTCTTGAAGTTGTCACTTGTCTTCACCTGAAGTCACCTCTAACACAGTAAGTCTAAATATTTTTCTATGTATATTATGTTTATTTTTGCTTTGTTGAACAGCATTGTGTAATCTGTTAAATACAACTCTCATCAGTTGAGTTAATTCATAAAATCTCCATTTATTTGCTCCTTACATGATCAAAAGTGATGCCGAGTGATGCAATGAGTTAGACAAGTTGCCTGAACTAACCAGTTTTTGTGGAAGAGTTTTATGAACAGTTTAAATCTTCAGGTTATAGTGTAAATATCAGTTTTAAAGTATACAGTTAAGAGTTAAGAGAGATAACTTCTGTTGGGATTTGACGCTATACAAAAATAAATTGAATTGAATTGAATTGAAAGAGTGTTAAGTTAATAACTTTAATTTTTTTTCATGTATGTGGAACCTTAGAAAAGCATAATGTTGCAACACATAATACATTTTTCACACATTTTGTAAAAAAAAAAAAAACTCCATAGTAATGTGTGTGTAATTGTTTTAAGCAAATAGTAGAGAAGTAGTATAATATGTTTAACATACTTCTCACTTTCATTTTACCGACACCGAGCACAAAAGTCAAATTTAATTTATGTATTATTAATAATTATTTTCTTTCTTTCTTTCTCCCAAGTTGTGGTTATTGAGATATGCTTTTACTCTAAGTCCACTTTTACTGTCATGGTCAAAGATTGCATATACAGATGTATATATATATACATATATATATATTTGTGTAATGTTGAAATAAAAATATATAAAAAAGATTTTAAAAAAGAGATGGAGAGAGTCAGAGACTAGACGTCAAATCTTAAGAACAATCAGATGTTTTTTTTTGTTTTTGCATTTAGCCTTTTGCGAGTGTTTGTGTTTCAAGCCCTGCAGGTTTCCATCCTATAAGCAAACTTAAATCCAGTTTAGTTGCTCCGGTGTGACAACATCGTTATGACCCAGCAAACAGACAAACAGAAAAGAGAGTTTATGTTAGCTTTTGTTAAAAGTACAAGTAAATAATGTATGTATGCCTAGTTGCCCTAAAGAAAAGTTGAATCTATTGTAGAGCATGGATGAATGAATGGAAAACCTTAGATGAGTTTATACGTCATATAATGTAATAACAAACCCCACTTTTACATTGTATTCTGCCTCTCTGATTAAAGGAAAGCATGGCATCGGTGTCGCTCAGCTCCCACCTCAACAAGGCTGTACGCCAGCAGTACATGACCCTGCCTCAGGGAGGGAAGTGCCAGGTTACCTACATCTGGATCGACGGCACCGGAGAGGGGCTTCGCAACAAGACCCGAACCCTGGACACTGAGCCAAAAACCATAGATGGTAAATGCCCTCTTTTATGATTTATTAGCCTATAACATGCACATTTTACTTAACTATATGGAGTCATTTCTCACCCTTTAATTCTATACATGATAAAGGTCAAATATGCATGGAATTAGTTTGTTTAAGGGGTAAAACTATTGAGTCTGCTCTTATATGAATAATTAAGGGCTTTAACAACTTAATTTAAGGGTTATTTAAACTGCATGTCTCCCAACCTTGCAAATGAGAGAAAATATGAGGCACTGAATTCAGAGATTACTGTGTGTGTGGGTGTTTGTGTGACTGTATGTGTGTGTATAGACGACAGAATGATTAAGGTATTTGACAGGTTCTTCGGGGGAAGTTTATCGACAAGTAAAGGAACTATTCAAAAGTAAATATGAAAATACAGTAACTACACAGCTCTGATGTCAGGGAGAGACTCCATGCTCTCACACCTACATTGTACACAACACTAAGCATCCTGGTAATTGATAAGCCGGCTTTGCTAAACAAACATTTGTTACAGTTCAATGCACTGGTCGAGTTTGGACGTGGAATTAATTAACTGTTATTAATTCAATTGGCAAGTTATGAAGAAAATGACCCTTATTCTGTACATCTGAGATCTCATCTGAGATCTCAGCAAAAAAAAAATATGTAGCTACCGCCAGAAGCTAGTAAGCTTAGTTTAGCATACAGACTGGAAGCAGGGGCAAACAGCTAACCTGGCTCTGTCCAAAGGCAACAAAGTCCTGTTTACCAGCACCTCTACAGCTCACAAATTAACATAGCATATAGCGTGTTTGTTAGAATGAGAAGACCTACTGCGCATGGCCAAGAAATAGACACTAAAAAGACTTAAAAAGCTCTCAGGAGATGGTGGAGACCAAAAAAGAGTTAAAAGCGAAGATGAATATTGTCCTTACATTCATCGATGGACACAAACACAACTCCAAATAAATGCTAATGTGAGAAGGTTATTGTTTGCTAACACATTAATGATAACAACTTTAATATGTCAATGATTTGTTACCAACTTGTTGCGCTGCAACCAATATTACTAATCTTAAATTTTCTTCCCTGTCTCCTTCCGTCTTAAATTTTCTTTCTTTCTTTTTTCCCTTCTTTCTTTCTTTCTTTCTACTTCCTCGTCTTTCCATTCTTTCCTTCTTCAACTCATCTGAAAGCATGTAACTAATGGTTTTCATCCAACAGCAAAAACAAATACCTTGTAAAGGAGTGTAATGTGACGTAATTGAGTTGCTTCCTATTGTGATGTTGTAGTTCAGGAAATATTCTTCTGGTCACCGAGTACTAATCAACAATGTACAGGAATTTGTCTCGGTGACATCAGAGCTAAAATGGTCTGTGAGTGTGACAGGTTTCACGGCTGAGTTATATTTAAAAGGAATGTTTTGATGCTAATCGTTTGGGTAAATCTATCTTGACAGATGTTCCCGAGTGGAACTTTGATGGCTCGAGCACATACCAGGCCGAAGGCTCCAACAGCGACATGTACCTCATCCCAGTCAGTATGTTCAGGGATCCCTTCTCCCTGGACCCCAACAAGCTGGTTCTCTGTGAGGTCTACAAATACAACCGTTTACCTGCAGGTACATTTTGCACATGTCTGTTCATGTTTTACTGCTGAAATCCTGCTCAGTAAGTAAGGTCAGGACTAAAGAGTTGTACTTACTACTTACTATTCTTTACCGTCTAGAAACAAACCATCGAGCGAGCTGCGTCAAAGTGATGGAGAAGGTTAAAGAGCACAGCATCTGGTTTGGCATGGAGCAGGAGTACACGCTCTTAGGAATAGATGGACATCCTTATAGTTGGCCCCTAAACGGATACCCAGCACCCCAAGGTGAATCAGCTGTCATTTTTTCTCCCCCCTTTGTTCACTTCATTCATGTGGAATAAATATTGAGAAAAAGGTACTGTTTAATAAGGCATACTTCATAAAGGGTTTATAAGTTGGTAGTTAATAAGTATTTACTTATTGGATCAGTAATAGGCAATCAGTGTAATAAGCCATCAAGTCTGCAGTTATACGCAAATGTTAGTAAGTCTCTTCTAAAGAGTTCTTAATCATCAAATCTGCATACATATTAAGAATATGTAAATAAATACATTTTGGTGTGGACGCTTTCAGCTCATGATCCCGCTCACCAGGAAGGAATTTCTTACAACCTGGCAACCCAAAGGTTCTCCTTACAAATAGATTATTACTGATCAGGTCTTCTTGGTGAATTAAAGAGCGAGACAAAGTAAATTATGCTGGACGAGCCAAAGTTTGCTAGTTTTTTACAAACTGGCAACACAAAGGTTTTATAATTTATAATTTCTTAATACTGATTTATAAGGCAACACAATTTTTTTTTTAACCATCAATAAACCCGTTAATTACAACTCATAAACCCTTAAGAAATTATGTCTTATTATAAAGTGCTACAAAAAAAAATGTCTTGGGGTTGTCAATTAATGACAAATATAATGTATTTTTTTTAGTGCATGTTTGTATTTATTTTGTCTAAACAAGCTTCCTATCATATCACCCACTTTAAGGACCCTACTACTGTGGTGTGGGGGCAGACAAAGTTTATGGACGGGACATTGTGGAGTCCCACTACAAGGCCTGCCTCTATGCAGGGGTCAAAATCTATGGCACCAATGCTGAAGTTATGCCATCTCAAGTAAGTGTCTCCGTTATTCTAACGCACGGTGGAAAGAGAATGCTTTCTCGTTGGCACGATTTCAACTCTTTGTCAATTTGTTTTTGACACAATTCCCTAATGTCTCTCTTGTCTTTGCCTCTGCTTCTTCTAATTTCAGTGGGAGTTCCAGGTGGGACCCTGTGAGGGCATTGAGATGGGCGACCATCTCTGGGTTGCACGCTTCCTGTTGCATCGCGTGAGTGAAGACTTTGGGATTGTTGCAACACTGGACCCGAAACCAATGAAGGGCAACTGGAACGGTGCTGGTTGCCACACGAATGTCAGCACCAAGAAGATGAGAGAAGAAAAAGGACTGCAGTGAGTAAACATTTCCTTTGAAACTTGTAACAACAGTAATTAATGTATTAATTAAATTAATTAAATGGTAACACCCTTAATAATTTAGGATTAAAGTATCCCAGCCAATGAAATATTAAGAACACACCACAAAAAAAACTGTCTTATAAATTGAACCTGCTCATGTTTGAGAACGGGGTCATAGGTCCTTCGGAAAATAGGAATCACCCCACATAAGCATGTCTCAAAGTGAATGTTAACGTCGCTTTGTATCTGCTGGGATGCGTAAATAAGCATTCGTGCACAGACATTCACTGCTGCAACCTTCCATATCTCAACTGTCCCTTTTTTCTTCTGATGACAGATACATTGAGGAGGCCATCGAGAAGCTGGGAAAAAAACACGCCGAGCACATCCGAGTGTATGACCCACATGGCGGGAAGGACAACCAGAGGCGTCTCACAGGTCTCCATGAGACTTCCAGCATCGACGACTTCTCTGCCGGAGTGGCCAACCGAACCGCCAGCATCCGCATCCCTCGCCAGGTGGGCCAAGAGCAGAAAGGCTACTTCGAGGACCGTCGGCCTGCAGCAAACTGCGACCCGTACGCCGTGACAAAGGTCATCGCAAGCACCTGCCTGCTTGATTCAGAAGATAAAGAAGAGAGCAAGTAGAACGGTGCCTACTGTGTAGTAATATGTAGAAATATACATATGCCTCCGAGTTCGTCTAGCCTATGTAATTCATATTTATTCCTTATTTATTGTTTCTATAAGTTTAGGTACATTTTCATGTGCACAAAGACAAATCCTTAGAAATAATAAATTGATAAAATATTTTGTACAGCAGCAGAACTGGAAATAACAATTTTTTCTTTTTTGTCTGACCCTACATGCATATAATGCAGCATTAATATGAATTATTGTTTCTTAAAACCCTTGTTTCGTGTGTTAGTTTGGGTGAAATAAAGGCACAACAGTGCTGTACTTGTGACTGTGTTTTGTCTTGTTTTTCTTGTTAGTTTGTTAGTAAAATATCAGAATAAAAAGTATAATGTAAAGGCAAGGCAATGCATGTTTATTCCACGTCAGCAATTCAAAGTGGTTTACAAGTGAGCAGATGAAAAAGGCATAGGGTAATAAGAATAAAAGAACATGTGAAAATGAAATATTTCAAAAGGAAGAGTACATTCGATGAGCTAAAAGAGCATAGAATCTAAAGTGCATTTGAAAAAAACATCTGAGAAGAGTTAAATATTTGAAGCTTTGATACAGTCAGAAAGTTGGCTCCAGAGTTTATTTCTGACAGTACGTATCACCAACAGATTTCTCTCCAGTGATCTGAGAAGTCGAGCAGGTGGGTACTGATGAAACATATCTGAGAGGTGTTTTGATCCTGCTCCATTTAGTGATTTAAAAACAAGCAGCAGAGCTTTAAAGTCGATTCTGTAATTTACCAGAAGCCAGTGTAAGGACTTAAAGAGGACATATCATGAAAAACTGATAGCCAGCAGGGGGCGACTCCTCTGGTTGCAAAAACAAGTCTGACTGTACAGAGTGCTCCAGGGATGACGTATAAGGGCAATGCTTACTTCCCAACCAGGAAGTAAGCATTGCCCTTGATATATATACAATTTTTTTTATGCTAAATGCAGTACCTGTGGGGGACAATATTTGTTGTTGTTTTATGTTGATAATTGATTTCCAATAATAAATATATACATACATTTGCATAAAGCAAACATATTCGCCCACTCCCATGTTGATAAGAGTATTAAATACTTGATAAATCTGCCTTTAAGATACATTTGGAAAAGATAAAAAATGTGCGATTAATTTGTGATTAATTGTAATTAACTATGGACAATCATGCAATTAATTAAATATTTTAATCTAAAGACAGTCCTAATAATTATAGCATATATCGATTTTGAGGTATTTGTTATAAAATATCACAATATTTGAATTGGTCAGTATCGCATTTTATTTCAATATTGTTATTGCATCAATAGGATAATATAATTCTCTATGTGATTTCCAGCTGAATAACTTCAGACATCATCTCTCCAAACCCACTACAGTAGTGTTACAGATGCAAATGACTTCTGGCAATTGTCCACCAGGTGGAGCCACTGGTATAGTCCTCATCTCACTGGGTCTCACCATTACTGTACATTTAAACTATTGTAATACACCTGTGAGAACCACCTGTGAAAGGTCAGTGTGTCACATTACAGAGTCGTCTGAGTAGCAGTTTAAGAGTGAGATGTATTTGGAATCATAAAGCATTAAACCACAAAAATAGCAATGTTTACAGGCCAAAAAGACATGAATGAGGCTGTCTAGTCATCGTTATACTCTCAACACTGGCATGGTTTCACTTCAGCCTGATGCTCAGTGCATCTGACATATGGCGTTAACATCTTATCCCGTTACTTCCTGACATACGATCCTCTCACTTTCAGCCTGGCGGTGTCAAGATGACTCATTAATCAAGCTGTTTGAGGGGAGGCTTTTTTTTGCAACATGAGTAATCAAAAAAAAATGGAGGGATTCTTTAGAGCAGATCAGATGCCACCGCATACCAGATTTCCATGGATACAGGCAGTAACTTGGCAACCGTGGTGTTTGTCTGTCGTCATGGAAACATCTGTCTCAGAGCATTTACCGAATATTAGCAGCTGGGTGAGAGGATGACATTGAGAGAGAGAGAGAGAGGAGAGAGGATTAATGTCTGTCTCTGTGTGTTCGATGCCATTTTTTTTTGTCTTCTGGTAAATGCAACATATTAATGCTCTGTGATGAAAACTGTATGTGAAGACAGTATTGACCTTTTCTGTGTCCTTTTCTTGCAGCATAGGCGTCATTACTTTCACATTTCTCCAGCTGCTGATGCTGCACATTCAGACAGGAAGTACAGACAGAGACAGGAAATACATTCAGATACAGGAAGTATATGCAGAGATGGGAAGTGTATGAGCTGTGGGAACTACTGTGAGACATTTTCATGCTAATTCATTGTGTTTCTCAGAATTTGGTGCGTGAGATGAAAATGTGAAATAAATGAAAATAAATAAAATCTTTTTTTTTATCCCACAATGCAAATGGACATGAACGAGCTACTCACAGCCAATTCGTTTCATAAGTTTTAACTGCTGATGCTCTCTGGTGTAAAACAATATGGTGATTTCTTCTCCTAAACGCCCAAACAGTGCTTTTAACATTAACTAACAGGAACCGTTTTGTTTAGCAGGTGTTCCTGTTTTAAACAGGGATATTATTGTAATGTAAATTGAATTGTATGAATGAGCAGAATCCCCCACAGTAACATATTTCCACCTTGCTGAATGTGGACTCAAACTGCATATACTCTCAGAAAATAAAGCGGAGAACGAGTCATGTGTAGTGTCCCTATGTCAAACTAGTCTTAACACACATTGTTTTCAGTTTTGTGCTTATGGTGTTGCATATTTATTAGATTGTCAATCGATTCAATCGGGATTAATCACATGATTTTCCATAGTTAATTGGCTGTGCCAGTTTTTCCTTGCCAAAATTTGGAAGTTTGGAGCGTTATTTAACCGTGTAACGTGTTATTATTGCGTTGACTTTGACAGATCTAATATTTATATAAATGTGTTAAATAAACTGACCTCACAGCGAATCCAGGTACAGCTAGTAATATTCTATCATAGAAAACCTCCATGCATTGTACAGAGATGTGTGCAGCAGGTTATTCCAGTCATGGGTACCAAAAGATACTCATGCAGCCCCACGAGGGCTGGAAATGCATCTATAATGATACATTGGTGGGGAATGTACCTACAGTAATGTACAAAATGTCCCAGGAAGTGTGAAGTAACATTCTGGAAACACTCAGGCATGAGAGTGAGACTGCAGATATAATCAAAGAGCATAAGCATTTAGCAAAACTTGTACAGGGAGAGATATATTCAGTTCAATAAAGTCGTTTTTTTTTCAAGTCCTCTATAAGTTGCAATAAATTCATAAAATCAAATATTTCTTTCCTTATTTTATTCATGATATTATCGCCTACAGTTTGAGGTCTGCGATAAATGTCACTGCAAAAACGGGTTTCAGATGTGTGGTTCCTTTAGGTCAGGGGTCTGCAACCTGCGGCTCTGGAGCCACATGCGGCCCTTCGTAGCCCCTCTTCAGTGGCTCCCTGTGGAATTTAAAAAAGAAATTAGTGGAAATGAATGATTGTTTTCAATTTTATTTAGGGTCACATTGAGGAAAAGTCTAAGTATATAGCATATAAGTCTAATGCAGTGAGAGCCAAAGTGCAAATGTACGAGTGAGAGAGTATTAGAGCCACATTGAGGGAAAAAAAATAAGACATTTCAAGAATAAAGTCATAATATTACGAGAAAAAAGTCATAGGTTTACAAGAAAAAAAGTCGGAGTATTATGAGAATAAAATCATAATATAAAGTAGTAATTTTATGTGTTATTTCCTTTTTTTTCCCCGTAAAGTCATGACTTTATTCTCGTAAACTTCTGACTTTATTCTCATAATATTACGACTTTTTTCTTGTAAACTTTTGACTTTTTTCTCGTATATTTCTGACTTTATTCTCATAAACTTCTGACTTTTTTTCTCATTAAGTTAAGACTTTATTCTCGTAATATTACAACTTTTTTTCTTGTAAAGTTATGACTTAATTCTCGTAATTGTACAACTTTTTTTCTCGGAATATTATGACTTTATTCTCTAAATCTCAGATGTTTTTTTCCCTCAATGTGGCCCTAATACTCTGTCATACATCTCCTCTTTCACCCTCACTGCATTAGACTTATATACTATATACTTAGACTATAAACTGTGTTACCTTCATCACAATGCTCAAATGTTTTGCAGCTCCAGACAGATTTTTTTTTTTGCCTAAAATGGCTCTTTTGCTAGTAAAGGTTGCTGACCCCTGCTTTAGGTTGATGAGAATCAGTCTACAATAACCCACCAGTGGGCTCCATCATCAGTAGGTTACCATCCCTCCCATTACTTTCAATGGGGTTGCCAACGTGACGTCACTGGTCTCTAGGGGAGTGGGCTCGCGGCAGCAGGTGAGCGCGCAGCATCGCTGCTTCCAGAGACGCAGAGCGGCGGAGTAGCTGAGCAGAGAGGAGTAGCGGAGTCATGGGAAAGCTTCAAGAATTTGATATCACTTTTACCAACAACAAGGTGGTTTACGGTCCGGGAGAGTCCATTAGCGGAACTGTGAAAATACGAACCGCCAACTCGCTGCAGTATAAAGGTATATAAGCTTTTCCTTTCAACATGTTTGTTGTTCAACACCAGAGAGAGGAGAGAAAGAAAATGTTAACCAGCGCGTCTTTCGGTGTTCAGGGCTCCATGTAAATAAACTTTTCCTCCTCCGTGATGATGGTGGACATAAGGAGGAATAGGAGAACAGCAGCGTGGTTGTCTCTGAAGCTTTAATAGCTCATTATTTTGATCGTGAACGTGTTAAATGTTGGTGTTGGTGCGGACATGATGAATTTAGGTGGACGTTGCGTTTCCACCCTCAAGAGCAGCAGCAGCAGACTGTTGTTGCAGCTTGTTGGTGCTGCTCAGTACAGCCAGGTCGTTGCTAACCAACACCCTGGACCACATCCTGATTCTAACAACTGTTGCTGCTGCCATCTTTTGTTGTTTTGACCAACCCCTTGAAATTGTTTTTTTTTAAAAAAAAGAAAAAAAAGAAAAAGCAGAACAACAGGTGTTTGACACTTTATTGCTTTATTTAAGAAGTCTATTCATGTCAGAATCAGAATCAGTGTTTATTGCTAGGTGTAAGAGGTATACACTAGGGATTTGCTTTGGTTTTGTTGGTGCAAATAAGCAGTATAATAATAACAAAAGAATAGATAAAAACGTTAGAATAAAATTAGAATAAAAAAATGAAATTCTACTAATATACAATATACACTTTATTGCTTCATTAAAAAGTATATTCATGTCAGAATCAGAATCACAAATCAGAATCAGTGTTTATTGCCAGGTGTAAGAGGTATACACTAGGAATTTGCTTTGGTTTTGTTAGTGAAAGTAAACAGTATAATAACAAAATAATAGATTAAAAACGTTAGAATAAAATAAGTAATAAAACATTTATCCTTTGATATTGCAATATATTGTTATTAATTGTTTTTTTGTTTGTTTTATTGACACAACAAACATTATTTACTTCTTTATTGTTTTCTTCCATTTACATGCATGTTCTTTTTATATATCTATATATTGTAATTTGCTCAATGAATTTTATATATTTATTTATATATATGTTTTTGTTTTTATTTTGTTATTTTTTGTTATTTTTATTTATTATTGAATTGACACTTTGGCAATATTGTTCACCTGACAGTCATGCCAATAAAGCAAATTGAATTGAAATTGAATTGATAGATAAACTGATGGATAGGCTATAGCTAACACTGAGGGGGTAAAGTAGGTTAGCAAGGGGGGGAGAAGCTTTTTGGAGTTGCCGTGGAGGTACACAAAGCATCTATTGTATGTAAGCGATCCTTGTGGGGATTCCTGTCTGATAATAGAGCTGCTATCAACTTTAACTGAAGCTCTTTTTCAAAGGGAGACTGGCACAGAGGTATGTTAATAGACAAGGACTGTAAATAAAGAGGGCTTCTGGAAAGTGCAATGATGGTCAGGCGTAGGGAATGTAGGCAACTTTCCATTTCATTCATTTTGATTGTATGTGTGCATAAAATAGCAGAGAAAAAATGACATTATATTTGCTTAAACACACTCTTGTTTATTAAAATTTATAACACAAATTGCCCTAAATTGTATGTTTTTAAAAAATATTTTGCATAGGGCTGTCAATCAATTAAAATATTTAATCAGGATTAATCGCACATTTTTTAACTGTTAAGAATGTTCCTTAAAGGGTGATTTGTTAGGTATTTAATACTCATATCAACATGGAAATGGGCAAATATGCTTGCGTTATGTAAATGTATGTCCAGAAACCCTCACAGGTACTGCATTCAGCATAAAAAATGGCAAACTCAGGCCCAACAGGCAACAACAGCTGTCAGTGTGCTGACTTGACTATGACTTGTCCCAAACTGCATGTGATTATCAAAAAGTGGGCATGTCTGTAAAGGGTAGACTCGTGGGTACCCAGAGAACCCGTTTTCATTCACATATCTTGAGGTCAGAGGTCAAGGGACCCCTTTGAAAATGGCCATGGCAGTTTTTGAAAAATTCAGTGCAAGTTTGGAGCGTTATTTAACCTCCTTCGCGACAAGCTAGTATGACAGTATTCCTTAGGTTTTCTAGTTTCATATGATATCAGCATCTTTATTCTAGTGAACTTAAAAATCACAAGTTACGTTAATGCGTTAAAGAAATTAGTGGCGTTAAAACAAATTTGCATTAACGCGTTATTATCGCGTTAACTCTGACAGCCCTAATTTTGGACAAATTGAGATTTTGGTGAAGTTATTCGGCAGCATTTCCACCTGTACCTGTATGTCAGGCATAGTGAGATTAATTTGCTATAATGCGCTGGCTGACCTGAGGCAGATGGCGTTACAGCAGAGGGCAGTACTCCTGCTGAGCTCTGTTACACTGTAAGGTCACACGACCGTGGCGAGTCTGTACCTGACACCGGGCGTCATTCCTAAATTAAACCGTGCAGCGGTGGCTGCTGTGGTGGATGTGGGGCGTCCTTGGAGCGTACAGACAGCTGGAGAGCTTCTCCAAGTCAAGTGGACAGCTCAGTACAAGTATTTTAACATGCTGACAAGAGCATGTGGAGAGATTCTGATGTTGACCGAGGGTTTGCATCAACTACAAGCACATGAATAGTATCTGTTGCATTTACTGGTGATCTGTCCATCTGGTTTCATTTCTTTGTAAATCTGATTCCGCATAATCACACCTGCAACCAAAGTGTGAAAAACCACAGTGCGCTTTCAGTGCTCTGCACTCTGACAGATGTCTTGATAAAAATGCTGATGCTAAATCCATCATTTCAAATAAAGAGTTTTTTAAATATGTCAGAAGATAATGCCAAAAATCAAAACACCACTTAAGAGGAATTAAACAATTATCTTTAATTACAGTAAGTGTGTTGCTCCCTTAGGCTGTCACTCTTAACCCTTGTAGTGGAGCGGATAACATCAGTATTCGAGAGGAATCCTTCAAATGATGATACAAGCATGAAATTTAGTGTGCTTGTTCTCCAGAGCTTTCTGATCAAATCTGCCCTGTTCAAGATGGCCTCCAAATTGGCCCCCCGAAGTTGATTATTGTTCATAGAAACTAGGTTTCCTCTATCCCACCATCTTCATCAAGTCTTGCAGAGTTTAGCTTGATTGCTAGTGCATGGAGTGAGTGAAACAGAGGATTATTCCTCGCCAAGTTCACATACCAGTCATCTCCTCTTTTGGCAGGATTGGCCTGGGAAGGCTTTAGATCTTCCTTCTTTTGACATAGGCAACACTTGGTCCAGTTGGTGTTCCTTGATTTACTAATAGAGCTAGTTTGATTGATCGATTGTTGTTATGGTGACAACAGAATTTGCGTAAATGAGGCCTTAAAGTGTGTGGCTGCAGCTCCTGGAGACAGCTCGCTGGCTAGTTAGCTAGGTAGTGTATAGATACACATATTACATGTTCATATTCATGTGTTTTTTAATAGAACCAGCAGTCTGGGAAGGTTCAAATTGCTACGGGGCGGGACAGTGGGAGGTAAAAGGTTAAAACGTTTTCAACACATTTTTATGTCTGTTCTTACGACTAACTCCGATATGAAGGTAGAAAAAGTTTCCTCTCTGTCTTTCTCAGTCAACAAAACAAAATAGCTTTCTCTACCTTCTGCTGTGTTAAATGTGTACTTACTGTGTGTAAGTGTGGACCACAGTGCAGCATGTATTTTTTTTTTCTAGTCTGTTGTTTGATGATGTTAAATGAGTAAAGCCTGCCCGTGAGAGTGTATTTTAAGAGGTTGCTCAGCCAGTCTTCCACTCACTTCTGGGCGACGGTGCTCCATCTGAGGAGACTTGTTGGGCTCCATCTCAGGCTTTCAGACTTTCAGCCTGTCCGTTAATGTACTGTAAATGCAGAGGCTGCATTATGTGTCCAGTAACATCACCCCTCTCAACCACGGCCGTTGATGATTCCATCAATCAGACGGCGTGAATCATGCTGAAGCAGGAAAATATGTGAGAGTGTCTGCTTTGTGTGAGCGTGAGAATTTCCTGTTTTTGTTTCTTGTGAAGAGAATACAGAGGAGTTGTTGGTCTGTTACTGTAAATCAGGTTCCTCACTTAATCTAATTTCCGTATTTATTTGATGAACAATGTCTTATTAAGTCAGATGAGGAGTCACGAGGGTGATAATAATCTGAGAAACCATTTCCACATTCATTGAATCGCATTGATTCAGATTAAGATTGGGTACACTTCTGGGGCCATTTTTTTAAAAACAACTTCTACCAAAATAGTGAATCTATCTATCAATGCAAACAGCAACAAACTATTTTAACCGAAGAGTGATTTTCCATCCTGATCCTTGAATTAAAGCTACCACGAGGATCCAAGGAACTTTCATTTTGTATTGATTTTGGCGGTTCCTGTGGACAAAAGTGATAGTGTTTCTGAGCACCAGATTCCCTTTAGAAAACCTCTCATTTTACTGCAGCAGTATCTGACAGTCTGCCCTGCGCAGTCCTGGTTCTGGTTCTCTCATGTCTCCCTTCCCTCCAGCTGGCCCAACAATACGGCCTGGGCCCCCAGCAGCGTGGTGTTGATGTTGGCTCCCAGTGGCGAGGCGAATCTCGGCTCCTCGTCCAATTTCGTGGGGGAATCGGACCCAATGACAGGCATTAAGAATAACTATATAGAAGTAGACACTTTTCTCGCTGATGGTCTTGTTTACTTATGTACAGTAGGTCATACAGAGGCATCAGTATTAAATTGAGACTGTTCATAACCAGTTAAAAGTTAATTGTAGTAACTTTAAGCAGACTGTCAAACTCCGACAAAGAGAGCAGACAACAGAACAAGCAGTGCGCCCGAAATTATACCAAAAAACAGTACAGACTCTCACTGTAACCGAGCATAGTTTTTTATTACATGACTATTTTGGTACAAACGTTTACCCGCCAGTGTGGTGGATAGCTTTCTGAAATTTACTAGCCAGGTGGAAAATCTACTTGCATTTGGTGCTTGGCAGGTGTTGATTTCGGACCTTGAAGCAGAGCAGTAAAATTCTCTCAGTCCCATCAGCTTTACCATTTCTCTTCCATTCAGTGGTCATGAGTCCTTGACAGTTGGTTCTATTTCCTGCCAAAAATGTGTAGAACGCAAAAGCAGAATCCAAAGAGCACAACCGGTTTTCAGGGCAGGACCGCCTGCATTTTTCAAAGTGGACTGTTGAGTTTTTTTGTCTTTTGAGTGTGTGT
This sequence comes from Sebastiscus albofasciatus, assembly GCA_916701655.1. NCBI lineage: Eukaryota > Metazoa > Chordata > Actinopteri > Perciformes > Sebastidae > Sebastiscus > Sebastiscus albofasciatus. The sequence goes on along the minus strand of CAKAOI010028134.1, from coordinate 34,386 downwards.
GTGTTTGTGTGTCTGGGCTTATATCATATCCATTACATAGATTGTGTCACCATATGAGCTGTATGGGTCCTTTGTTTCGTGTTTTATTTACATTTCATTATGAGTCAGGTGTGTACAGTTACCAAGTCGTATGATGAAATAAATACAGATGGATAACAAACAGTTACAAATTCTCTAAGATGCTGAATATTGTGGAGGCTAAATTCCCAGCCTCGCTGTATTATTGATGGTGGAGACCATTAGACAGCATTTCTATTGATTTAGCTTCCTCACAAAGACGGTCGTTAAAGCCAAGTCAGGAATGCATGAATGAAAGTACATGAATGAGCCACTTATACACATTATTCACACATAATGTTGAACATGTGCTAGTTAAAACCTTTATTACTAGAAATTATGTTCATATTACATGATTCTGGAGGACATGATTTATAATCCATGGCCCAACGTTCAATGGCAATGCAGGAAACTGTAGTTTGTCCTTTATTTAGGGAGGTCAAAAGTAAGGATGGCGTGGTGAATGGGTGTGTGGAGTGCATCTGACTTTCATGTTAGAGACTGGAGTTTGCCTCCCTTCACAGACTACCAATTATTGTCTTTTTAGCTATGTTAGCGGCATTGCTCTATGGATGCTAACATCTGTCAGTCCACCACACAAGACTGAAATATCTTAACTATTGGAAGGATTGCTGAAATTAAATTTGGTAGATACATCCATGGTTCCAAGAGGATGAAGCCTACTGACTTTGGTGATCCCCTGATTTTCCCTCTTGTGCCACCATGAGGTTGATATTTGTGGATTTAAGTGAAATGTCTCAACAACTATTGGACATCATGAAACCACATTCATATTCCCCTCAGGATGAATTGCAATGATTTTGGTAATCCCTTAACTTTTTAAGTTAAAGGTCTTATTGCTAACATTTTTATGTAGATGAATATTAAAAAAAAATAATACATCCACAGAGCTTTCAGAAAAAAGCTGCATAAAAGTATGGCTTTTCCTAAAAAAATTATTATGATTGTGAATGTATCATTTAAAAAAAGTTTGGCGTGTTAAAAATAAATGTTTTGTTTATCTCTGTGGAAGATATCTGACGTTTGGTTCCCACTTCAAACAACGCTTGTGAGCCAATAGTATAATAACGTTGGTATCACGTGGTATCTCTGGGTCGTCAGCGATCAAGTTGCCAGTCAGTGTGGAATCTGAGTTTGACAGGAAGTGACTGGCAACCATTTGTTGTGAAGTGAATGCAACAGAACGGAGGAGGGACAATGCAACATCTAGTGGCTGAATGTTATCAATAGCACCTTTAACTTTATATGTTTAATTTGCCCCATGCTTTGGTATATGATGACCAAATTTCTGCAAAACCAACTATACTTAATCTGTTTTTTTTTCAGAACCATCCAATATGAAGTTTTTGGTTATAATGTTGTTGAAAATCATCTGTTTTAGAACTTAACACGTAAAGATGTGCTCCTTTAAACTACATTTTCTGTTGATTTGGGGTGTTGACACTTGGCAGAAGGAAGCAGGGCATCCCTCTGTGTTAATGGTGAGTTATAGATCCAAGGTAGTGGGCGTAGCCATCCTGTCTGTTTGGTTCAGTCTCCTCTTGTTTCTTGGTCGGCCTCCCTGCACTTAGCAGCACATATAGTGGCCTGATACACGAGATGTTGCCATTTTGACTCAGTGTCTCAGCTTGTATGGACATTTTATCTCATGTGGGACATACCTGTATTGACAGGTTACTTCAGTTTACGCCAACACTCCAGACTGAATTGTACAGTCAGTGCATAGTGAAAAGCAAGTACGTTTTGGAGCGTCAAGTGTAACAGGAAATGACTCGCCTCAAGCGAAAGTCCACTTGATCTGACTTCCTGGCAGATTGTCATCTCATTTGTCTTTATCTTTGCTGTATATATAAGTCATTTTAAAACAGCGGTGAGTGTAAATGAGACCTTTAGGTGTGTAGTTCTTTTGTATCTCAGATGTCAGTAGTGGATCTCCGCTTAGCTTCCAGCAAAGCAGAAACGCAAACGTTCACTGTAACCCAATCATCACCTGTGGTGATACAAACCACCGGCTTTATGTAAACAAGACTAGACATCCCCTCGGGTTTCACACAGAGCTGGCCACAGGCATGTGTACGTACACATACACACACGCACTTTGTTCTGTTTTTTTATCTTGTATTTAAGACTTGTGGTCTGTGAATCACGTAACAATAGTCACTTTTTTTTCTTTTCATTTCCACTTTAGCTGCTTTTGTGCATAGTCAGTGAATTACTAAACCATCCCATCACTCCTTGTTTCAGTCTAAATTTCACTCGAATTCACAATTTAGTGTATTCTCCCGTGGCTGTGGGTTATACTGCCACGTTCGTTCCATCCTGGACAAGTCGGCACCTGTCCACACAGCAGCAATCAGTTCAACAGAGAATCTATTAACCCCCTGAGACCCACAATAGACTCATTTTTTGTCTTTTTTAGGGGGGTACAAGGGGTCTTTAGGGGGAGAGTGCAGGTCAGCAGTATGTCAGATGTCACATAGAAGTGGTGTACATCATGTGAAAGCTGGTAACCTGAAGATTAATTTGAGATGCAGCTCAGCACTGTGTGTTAAGTTGTTCCAGTCATGAATCAGAAATAAATATAAATTAGTTAATTAATTAAATAATTAAAAATAAATTGTAAGAGTGTATAAGGGCTAAGAACATTATGATAGAAGTATATGATGGTCATTCCAATGCTCTATTATGTCTCATAAGTTGTTGCAGCAATTTTTGGGTTGATAGCATTTGTTACACAGATTTGGTGCTAAATGTAACCGTTTTTTCCCACTTGAGAATTAATAAAAATGATCAATAATCCCTCCAAAATACAACATTAAGACACCAAGACCTTGAGGAACACTATAGAAAAAGTCATGCTGTGATTTGGGATAAAAAAACTCAAGACATTTTGAGATTTCTCCAAGAATTACATTTTCTGGCAATTGGATTTTTTTTCAATTTATGTAATTCCACGACTGTTTAGAGACCTTAATATGCAGAAATATTAGAATACACCATTTTTAGACTATAACACAGATAACACATGTATACTGCGTGCAAAAAACTGTATACTTTTTGCCCCAAACTGCATGTGATTATCATAAAGTGTGCATGTCTGTAAAGGGGAGACTCATGGGTACAACAAGCTAGCATGACATGTTACCAACGGATTCCTTTTCTAGTTTCATATGATACCTGTAGCTTCACTCTAGCTCTAAAACTGACCTGCTACAGCCTCTGAAAGACAGTAAAGTCAGTCGGGATCGGGGGCCTCAGGGGATTAAGGACAATTTATGATAAGACAAACCATTAGGTGTGTAATCAATATTCAGTGGGTGCTGGTTTTCTTTGTTGCTTTGATTTTGACCATTATTTTTTTAACTGACTCTGGCAAGTCTACCAATTTTATGGAAGTGCAATGCTAAACGACTAGAGTACCTCTGTAACTGGCTCCAGCGTCTCGGTGACACTTCAGGAAAATCAAACCTGATTAGGAGCTGATTTATGTCGATGACTCTTTTCATTCTCATTATTTCTTCATTGTAACTGGTGCTGCTACAGAATAGCATTGAAGGAACTGACGGTGGGGATGTTGGATGACGCAGCAAGAGAAATGTATTCTTTGTTATCAACCAGTTTGAACCTTGGCCTCTAACACTGCGCAGGTGGGAGCATATACGTATGTAGTGCTCGCTCATCTGAAATACTCTACAGGAAAACAACAAGACGTGAAAATGATTGGAAGAAGATGCTTACAGACCAGAATATTGCTGTTGAAGCAGTTTATTCATCGTCACTGTTTTGACATCGGTATTATCCTTAAGGCAAACACAAAGAAAGCTCAGTGAAATTGACACGGCATGAATCAATGAATCCGGTGTATGAGTATCTCTTTGTCGTGGGTCATGAAGACATCCCTGCAGGCTGGGTTTCTGTGTGGCCGTCTAGACTCAGGAGCCTGAGTATATTGTGACATCACTGCCCGAGGGCAACTGATGAGCGATCTGTCTGAAGAGCAGAAGAGCTGCTCTGAGACCAGTAGACTGAGACATCCCGAGGACAGCTTGTTACACATCAGCCTTTAAGTAAATTTTAGTGAATAGGATGAAGAATATAACGGATATAACTATCAATGGCTGGATGGCTTTACTTCTACTACTGCAACTGCTACTATTACTGCTCCTACTACTGCAGCTACTGGTTGCTGTAATTACTAGTGCTACTATTAGTAGTACTACTTCTACCACTACTGCTAATACTACTGATGCAACCGCCACTACTACTACTGCAACTGCTACTATTTGTACTACTTGTGCTCCTATTACTGCAGCTACTGGTTGCTGTAGCTAGTAGTGCTACTATTAGTACAACTACTTCTATCACTAATACTAATACTACTGGTGCAACTACTACTACTACTACTGCTAGTTCTACTACTACTACTACTGCAACTGCTACTACTACTAGTTCTACTTGTGCTGCCACTGCTGCGGCTACTAGTTGCGGGAGCTACTAGTGATAATTTTTGTACTATTACTTCTACCACTTCTACTAATACTACTACTACTGCTACTGCTCTGCCACTACTGTAAATACTACTACTAGTGTTTCTACCACTACTACTCCTACAACTGCTACTACTGCTGTTAATACTGGTGGCACTGCTGCTAATGATACCACTGCTAATAATAGTAATCATAATAAAAATACATTTTATTTACTAAAAATAATGGATGTTTAATTTAGTAATATAAAATAATTTATAAATTGATAATAAGTAATTATTAATACATTAATAATTTAATATTTATTTGATTATTTCAAAAGGTGCAATAATAATAAAAACAGACAAAGCATAGTCTCTACCATGATCTTATGGCCTAAATACTTGTTTTGTGATTAATACAGCTTATATTCGATTTCTTTATAGTACTCGTTTTCTATCTTCTGTTTGTATTATCTTTTGAGATTTGCTTGTTATAAAGGTTCATACTGTATGCATAAATCATCTCGAACTGAAGAAGAGAGGATTTTTAAACCCTCTTGACTTTGCTGTCTTTTGTCCCGAAACTAGGAACGTGACACATGATTACTCAGTGACAATAACCGTGACTCAGAGTGACTCCATTCTCTCTGCTGCCCGTCAATATGGGTGGGTAGTATCGATCCACATGTGCAGTACTCCATCAGTCAGTGTGCTAACTGTGCCCATAGAAGTGGTGTTGTCAGCTGGAGATCTTGGCACCAGCTGCTCCCTCTCCCCTTGGACTTAGTCATGTTAATAATAACTATCCTTTGACCTCCATAACCAACACCGTGCCTAACCCCACGGCTGGTTATTTAGGTCTATCATAAGAGGATTCGGTCTCATTCTCCCTGATAAGCACAGACACACCCTTGATCACCCCCCACCACCCTCCTCTTCCTCTCTCTTAAAAGCTGTCCCACTTCCTATGCTTTGTAAAGTGAGTTTGCAGAGAGGATGTCACTCTTCTGTAGAAGTGGAACAAAACGTTGATTAGTGCCAACAAAGAAACTAAAGATAGAAGTGTTCCAGCTCAGCCGGGAGATAAGAAGTTGGTTTATGGTTGTACTGGTATGTTGTGATGTGGTCATGCAGGCCCTCATGGTAAATTAATAATATCAATCCAATTAACAATTAATGAAAAGACTGTATGTAATGTGAAAGCAGTCACTTGCTGGCGTCTTTAGCCCCTTTTTTTTCGCTCCTTAGTTTTGGTTTTAAGATAGATTTATTGTGATTCAGTCTCAGGGCTCTCATTTACAGCAGCATTAAGCATCCACTCCCAACAGCAAAGCTTTTACTCGCGCAAAATGGACACCCATTGTGTTCATTCGTGTTAGACATGCTGGAAAGGAGAAGGAGCTTATCTCCATAGATACCTACAACTTTTCTTTCTGCCATTTCTGCCATCAACCATGGAAGAAATAACCACTGTTGCTGCTTTGTACAAATTGTGGAAGTCCCAGATATGTCAGAAAACCAACCGTCTTGGCGCGCTGTATACACATACAGTCCCATTGCACCTACTTTATCTAGCAAAGCCACACGTCGCTACAGTGTTATGAACCCAAAATAAACAGATTGTGCTGTGATTTAATTGCAATAATCAGATCAAATGGATGCTGAAACAACTATATAATAATGCCGATATAATAATATATATTATTGCAGCATTAACTTTTCAATGTACAAAGTATATTTCGTAAAAAAACGTGTTATAATCTTATGGAGAGAAGCAGTATGTGGTATTTGTTAAGAGGGCTGAAGGCTGTAAGGTTTTGGTGGATTGTGAAATGAGAAACCACATTGAATAACTCACTGCAGGACACACAGATTAAGTCTTTTATAGCCCATATTTAGAGGTGAACCTGTGTGTGTGTGTGTGTGTGTGTGTGTGTGTGTGTGTGTGTGTGTGTGTGTGTGTGTGTGTGTGTGTGTGTTTGGTCCAGCTTTTGAGAAGCCATGAGAGGTTTCAATCATGGTTCCATCTTCCCCCACATGCTGCTAATCCTCCATCGACCTCTCCCTCCTCACCTACATTTTTAGACAAAGCTTGTCTTTTGTCATAGTTGAAAATAATTCCATTGCTGGACACGTGCTTGTGTTTGGCCCTTTCAGGGAGCTGTAGTCCAGGGTTTCCTCCAGTGTACTGAAAGCCTGGCAGCACACGCTGGGTCTAAGTTGAGTCCTAAGCATCAGGAATTTTTTAAACAATTTATTTTTAAGATATTTTTAAACAAAAGTGTGTTATACAAGTTGCAAACTCCTGTAAGAAACAACTGCGTAGGTTGTGTGCGTAACGTTAGCTACTCTGGTGATTAAAGTGAAGGGGGTTAGCTCAGAAGGTAGTGAGAACTTTGGGGCAGGATCACTTAAGGTGGACTGACCTTTAAGGTGGACCTGCTATTCTCATTTTAGTGACAAGCTGCTCCTCTGAGTTTTGTTTAAAAGCACTTTTTTTAATGATGGGATTGGGAAGTATATACAGTGCCTTCAGAAAGTTTATATGCCACAGAATATACACAATATACTTACATTTAAGGTTGGACCGATTACATGATTTACTGATTAGTCAATTGGCAGAAAATTAATTGAAATCAATGTTTTGATGGTTTTATTATTATTTAGCGAGGGACAAGAGTTAGTTAGTAAACTTTCTGCTTTCTTTTGTTTCTGCTTCCGTTTTTCAAGATATGGTCGGTCAGCATGTATGCACGTTGCAGGCTCCTCAGTCGTGGAACATTTTGGGTGCGGCAGGATAGAGGCAGCAAGAATTTATGCTGCTTATAAATGTTTGTTTTTTCTTTCTTGTCAGTTTTTTTTAACACTTTTAGGCTCATTGCAGACAGCAGGGTTTCAGGTCTGTTGTCCTGACATGGTGTTGTGTAAGCCCCAGGCTATCGGCTCTTGTTACTGTAGAACCTACTGTACTTTGCTTATAAACGAAAGGTCTCTCAAGACACTTGAAAACCCATGGAAATGTGTATGTCCTTAACACACCGTGTAAGCTCAACATCAGCCTTCTCCAAAACAACTGCAGTGGCTGGGAGCTGCCGCTTTACAAAGTTTAGCTCTTGATAATGGTTCACATGTCAACTCTTTGGATGGTACTGATGAGTCAGATAGTGATGCTGCCAATAACAAAAATATTACAACAGTTGGAACACTCACTCATCAGAAAATCAACCGTGACGGTTACATTGAAAGGAAGTGAGCAGAGGTCTGAAGGTCACTGTCGGGCGTTAGCTGATACTAAATGACTAATCACATTTTAAAACTGTAGTTTGACTGTTTGCACCAGAGTAAATATCTCTGTACTGCAAGTATGTATCTGGTTACAAAACACAGTGAAGATCAGTTTTAGCAACGCGTTAACGCAAATTCCTTTTAACACCACTCATTTTTTTAACGCATTAACGCAATTTGCGATTTTTCGAAATTCCATACCTGTTAGGGTTTATGGACAATATTTGTCATTGTTTTGTGTTGTTAATTGATTTCCAATAATAAATATATACATACATTTGCATAAAGCAAGCATATTTGCCCACTCCCATGTTGATAAGAGTATTAAATACTTGATAAATCTCCATCTACATTTTGAACAGATAAAAAATGTACAATTATTTTGCGATTAATCATGGACAATCATGCGATTAATCGTGATTAGATATTTTAATCGATTGACAGCCCTGAATTCAACACTTTCAAAATATAATGAATATGGATGCAGAGAGAATTGCTGAACTCTGTGACTAATCTTTGATCTCTGATTCATAACAGGCATATTTTGTGGTTTTAACTGTCATGATTACACCCAGTTTTGGTCCTGAAAGTAGCTGCTTTGTATCTGATACCAGAACAGTTAGATCAGGTCAACTAAGGACATTGTTGATTGCCGCAAGAGAGAAGTCAGTGCTTAAATGTAGGCCTCTTTGCTGACATAGATACCATCAAAAGTGATCCTTAGCTGGCGGAGAGGCAGTGTTTACAGTGTTTGATTCTCAAGCAAGCCTCAAATATCAAGACAATTAAATAGAAGAAATATCCAGAGAAAGAAGTGATTAATTCCCTTTTTGCTAAATGTGGTATAATGAGAACCTGATGGTAATCTAGCTGCTAAATGTGTTGTTGTCCTGAAGGTCTGAATACAGAGGGCAGTGTGTGTGTCTCCTCCGGTCTTGACGTCTGTCTGGATTCGAGGCTAATGCAGTGAAATGTGGAAATTTCGTGGCGCGATGGGTAACGTGGGAGCGAGTGTGCAGAGTGCAGATTACACGTCTGCTGGTTGTTTTATGATGTAACTTCTGCGCGGATAAGCCTCTTACACATGCATGCAAACATACACAGGGATTTGTGTGTACTGTACATGCAGATGTGTATGAACCTAAACTCATGCAAACACAAACGTCATTAAGCGATCTGACTGAAGTGTGCAAAGCTCGTCAGCAGCCACAGAGGAGGTGAATAATGTATACATGGGCTGATCTGTGATTGAATGTTGACAGATTACTTTACAAGCAGAGTGTGGAATTAATATTACAGCAAAGAAGTGAACACTAGTGACGAGAACTAATTAGTTTGACAACGTCATCATATTCATGTTTTTGTCCAAGTTTCTACTGGAGGGATGAAGGCAACTGTTTGTTCTAAACAACAATGACGTCTCCCACAGAGGTTAGCGTAGATGCTGCAGTAGCATCAGTTATAGCTGAACTGGAGAGTATTTCTTCATTGAAAGAAGAGCAAATAACAACACTGAAGGCTTTTCTTGAGGAAAAGATGTATTCGCTCTTCTCCCGACTGGCTTCGGCAAGAGTTTGATTGACAGATGGTTCATCCAATCACCTGCCAAGTATTTTTTTGAAAGTGCCTGCCCTTTTCCAAACAGTTTCCAATTTGTTCTGTGTAACAAACCATCTGGCGGGTCAGGTTACATACTCAGGTCTCTCTTGAAAAGATCTTAATCTCAGTGAGTTCAACTGGTTAAATGAAGTTTATTCTGTATGTTTCGTCTTTAATATCCTCTCAAACATCACAGTTGCACAACAGTAAATGAAAAAGAACATGTCGTCATATACAAAAGGCTGTCTCAAACTGTTGTCTGATGATCTGATTTGGCTAATCGTCATGCTTCTCGAATCTTGATGCACAAACTGAGCGTTTAGAGGCTGAGCGTAACAGAGAGGTAACTCAGGACATGTCTGAGCGAACAGTCCAGGCTTTGTTCTGCTGCAGGGGGTTCCCTTACAGTCAGGAGTAATAGATCATAAGATCAGGTGGCTGTGTTTGACATGTCTCACACTGAGAAGCATTAGAGAGGAGACGAGGGAGGGAGATGTTGGAAAAGAGAGAAGGACTAATTGTTTGCAGCGCTTAAAGATTTAATGAAGGTAGTAAGTGTAGCATCGGATTACTCTGCTGTCCTGTGGTACAGAGTGAAGGCTGTGACCTCTGGGGGGTTTGTGGAAGGTATACTAGAAATACTTTCGAGAAAAGGTTTTAGAAATATTCAGGGAACTGAGGATTAGTGGTTTCTTGTGTATTTTGTTCTCTGTCCTTCATGGCTTTTGTTAATGCTAGAAAGAAAAAGAAAAATTGTCTCAAAACTCCCGAGAAAACATCATCTCTGTCTGAGCTCTGACCTCGCTGGTGAAATTAGTCTTGCCGAAACATGACAAAATAAGATTGTAAGTCATTCTTGTGCAGTATAATTCTGTAGGAATCTCTCCATGAATAATGCAATCACAGGATGGTCAGGCCATCAAAACTGCACCAGTAGGACCTACAAATGTTTTGTTTACAATTTAACCTTAGAGGTGTTCTATATGTTATTCAGAGCATTAATATAGCAGCAGACAACTATTTGCTATGTAAAGATATAGAGAAGCGATGTCTACCTGAGCAGAGAATTAAGTCACTGTGTTGTAACCCGAGATTCTCCGTGCTTTGTTGACGTAGCAGGGCCAGTCGTTTATGCTTTTAGTGCATGTGAGCATAGGGCTGCACAATTATTGTGAAATTGCAATAAAAATATGTTGTCCCTAAAATGTATAAATAATCGTGATAAATTATGGTGATCTCAATATTGATCAAAATAGTCGTGATTATCATTTTGGCCATAATTGTGCAGCCCTATGTGAGTGTGCCACACTGCGGCCGCTCTGCACTGCGTTCACACAGCAGGTTACAGCTGATAACGGCATCCCTACCGACTGCGCCGTCGTAAAAGCGTAGCGCCCACCCACCGGTTCACCCCCAGGTTAACACTGTTAGCTCTGTCAGCACTGTTGCCTTTTGTCTTCACTGTTAGGGCTGTTAGCCTGTTAGCTACGAGCCGCTGCCTCAGCTGTTGCCATGTTGAGAGTTGTGGGGCGGCAATAGAAATGCTCCCAATCTCTCATTTAGCACCTTTAATATAAGTGTTTTCATTACAGCCATCAGTGTGAGACGTCATGTAAATTAGATGTACTGTGTGTTTAGGAGCATCCCAGGTTTAAAATGTTCATCCCTAAGTTACCAAATGATGTCTAACGCCAACTGAACTGCTGCATCCCCTTCAGTTTGTGTGGTTTGTAACATTTCTACAGACGCTTCATTTAAAGCAGTCCAGTCTTATCACACAGACACTGCTTTGGGAGTTTCCAGGCCTCATTATGCTGGAATGTATATATGACGTCTGAGGAGCCTTTTAGTGCATGTGAGGAATGCTGATCAATTCAAGTAAATCAAACAGCCTTTTCTAATCTCATTCACATCCCTGACCCACTTCAGGATGAAATCCTAGTCGTCGTAAAGACCCAGTTCTTCTCTGGTGTGTTGTGTGTCTGAGAGGTCGGGGGTTTCCTCATTCTGCTTTGTTCTTGTAAAGTTCAGACCTTAAACAAACTGAGGCTCCTTTGTGCTTCCAGCTGTTAGCCGAAACTGGACTCGGAGTAATTAGTGTAAATAAGGAACTGACATTATCAGCCCAGCTTCCCTGCATGCTTCCCACCAACCCCCCCAAGCTGACTCATTTTCCCATGTCCTGATGCAACGAGCTGCAAGCTCTGACTTAATGGTTTTATCCCACAGACACAGTTCGGCCTTTTTCATGGAAAAATCAAATATTTGTTGCTAAAGTTGTTTTTCTCACTCAATGTCTAGTATTGCTGTAAGCGCCAACGTGCAAACATAATTTCTGTAAAGAAAGAAGAAACTCGATCATAAAATAGGTTTGTTCTTTGTTTGGAAAATCTGATGACGGAGCAAACAACCGTCTTGCGTAACTGGCATATATTTTCGGGAAAGAACGCCCTGAAGGACAAAATTCCTGCACAGGGAGAGGTGGAAAAGAAACGTGTGGCATCAATGACTTCACCAGGAAGTCATTGATGCCGTAGGGAGGATGCCATAAAGCTCAGGAATCAACAAACAAAACCAAGACAATAGAAAGGTTTAACCACCAAACTAAACTTTATGTAACAATGGCTGGCAACAGTACTTGCTACAGTTGCTACTTGCTATCAGTAAAGCCAGCTCTCACTAGTGAAACTGACCTAAACATGGGTTAAACTGACAACAAACAAATGTCTTTTTGCATGTGGTAATTGGCCATGGTATACGTAGGATCGGGTATCAAACCTAAATTCTTTGGTGCCAACCAAAATGTATTGATAGCACTGAATATCAAAGTTGTCAGGTAACAAAAGCTGGCATGAATGTCTGGTCATATTCGTAATCTTCTCTACTTATTCTTTGATCAGATTAGGGCTAGGTATTGGTACTTGATGCCTATCGACCGAAATAACCCAGTACCAAATAGTATCGAAACTTCTCCAGTCAAACAATACCCGTAATCGATCCTTTTTGTGCCCAGATCTAGAACAAAATGACTAATTGTATGGCTTTGCTCGCAGCCAATCACTGCAAATGTTCTTCAATTTGATGTAATGTGTTATTGGCCCACTACTGCAGCAGCTACAACCCATACAGCTGGGGTAGCGCACGGCTCTGAATACGGATATGTCTGAGCCGGCAGCTAGCAGCTAATGGTGGAATCAGAAGGTAGGAGTTACACCCACAAATCTGACTCAGTACCAAAAGTCAGGTATTGTATCAGCATCAATTTCCTCCACAGAGTCTGTTTCTCATCGTATGACATTTTTGTTTGACTTTATCATCCCCTCAGGGACGTTCAGCCAGCCAAGTGCACTAAAAACAGGATATACTTGTCAGGACAATGGCACAAAACATATAATCTCACGTTCCGAGTTATCCACATACTCATCAGTACCACACCTTTGACTCCCGCCCACATCCTCCATGACCCACCAACACCCTGTTCTAACCCACATCACAAAACCGTTTGATACAACACGGCAGCAAGATCTGGAGATGCCATAGATTACATCTTCTCTCCTGGATCTCTCTGCCCACACAGTCTAGTTCGTAAAATCTAATGAGTAGTAGCACCAGTATCATCTCCGCCTACAGACACTCTCATTGAACCATGGAGAGGACCTGGACAGACTCCAGTGTGTTGGCAACAAATCCAGGCAGCTGCTGAGTCAGAGCATGCTCTGCTGCTGGCTTCCCTCTTACTACTGAGTGTCAGTCTCCCTCAGGCTGGGGTTTATTCTGTGGAGAGCTGCCTCCTGGCGTAGATTCCTGTGCTGGCAGAAACAAGGTGTGATCCATAGCTGCTGGTGTGTAGATGACTTGGAACCTGTCAGCTTCACAAAACCAAACAAATGCTTGTGAATTGAATTTGCGCTGCAGTATTTCAGTCTTTAAACCTTTGAAGTTTGTAAAGGACTACTTGAACTGGGCATCATAGATCACACATCATGCCATCTCTAAGTGTCAGAGCAGCTGGGTTAATCATGCATTAATTATGCGCCTTTGTATCCACCTGTTTTTATGCACATTTTCAATATTCATAGCTCATATGATTTAAAATATTTTAAAAAGAAGAAAGAATATATTTTTGCTGTGATATAACCGCTGTGAGAAGGCAGACATCACTACAGCCGATATCTCCAACTCTGCAACTCACACTCACTCCCATGAGGTTATACTACAACCAGGCAAAAGACTGGAGCTTAAATTTAGGTTTTGGACCTCTACTGCCTTCATGGTGTCCGTGGTGAATTGTGACAACATATCATCTTTATGTCTGGATGTGCGTCTCATCAAACACATCATCACCACTCCTGGTCCATCTGGCTCCATTTGTCTGTGGAGAGATCGGCCCATTATTCAGCCGCAGACAGCCAGTCTATCTACCGAAGCATCTCTTATGACACGACTATTCACTATTCAGCTGTGCTGCAGCCGCTCTTCCTGCTGCTGCTGCTGCTGCTGGGGATATTAACAGATTACCCCGGTGCTGACCTTTCATGGGCTGACCTCTTCACTTTTCCACAACAGACAGCTGTAAACAATATCAGTAATGGCTCCCTTTTCCTGTCACATTTGTCTACTTCACACTTCTACTGTTGCTTCTGTGAAGTGTGATGACTCTATGAGTGTGAGGGTGTGTTAATGTGAAGTATAAAGGTATTATTCTCCTTCATGAATGAGGCAGATGGCTGGGGGAGCAGATTGCAGGGTTTAGTTAATGACCACATAAATGGACGTTAGTCTGCATGGCTGAAGGGCACCGCTCTGTTTTGTGTTTGTTTTTTGTTTTTTTGAGCTGCAGATATTGGTTTTGTTTTTTACCGGTGGCAGAGGTTCCTCCCTCCTCCCCCAAACTGTGCCAACAGTCGTGCCGGTGTCGAGAGCCCAACCATCTGTCACTTTGAGAGTGTGCGTGTGGTTTCTGTGATGCCAGCACAGGATCCTGTGTGGGTGTGTGAGCCTGTGATTGGTCAAAAACAGTCTGTGGCATGATCTTTTATATCAGAGCCTTTGTTTTGGGTTGTTGTTTTTTGCCCGCACTATTATACCAGAGTTCTGGTAGTAGTGACCAAATAATGTCAAGCATTGCGTATCAAAAACTGTCCTGACTTTTCTTCTAGCGCCACCAGCAAGTTCACATTTTTGTTTTTGAGTGAAATGTCTTGACAAATATTGGGTTGAATGCCATGACATGTCCTGTTTCCACCGCAGGAACTTTTCCCCCAGAGCTAGGAACCTTTTGAGGAACTCATTGCGTTTCAACTGCAGGGACCAAGGTCTAAATTAAGTTCCGGGGACATTTTATGGGGTCCTTTCACCCCCCAAAAAGGCCCTAGTCGAGAGGCATTACTTTCTGAAAGTACTGGAACTTTTGGTGTGAAGTTTGCATGGATGACTGTTTCTGAATGGTGAAACACACACACACAGCGCTGCTTCTACTTGTGTATTCATGAACAATTCCTAAACAGGAAGTTCTCTAGTATCGATTTAGGACCATTTTAGGACGAGGGGAGAACATTTCTCTTTGTTTGATAACACTGAAAGTAAAGTTAGGCTCTGCTGTTGGCTTGCCGACGATTTAAAAAAAGGAAGTGAGAAAACGGAGAGAGAGATTGCGAGGGTGAGCGGTAACGTTAGAAGAGGGATTCATCACTGTGGTGCTGGTAAATGAGAGAAAGAAAAGTTATTTTCTCATTGTTTCATGGCGGTTAAATTCTAAAGCACAAATTAATAACCATCAAATACTCAACAGATGATTTACTGTGAAGACGGACGCTCTTAGTTTCAATTCCTCTGCTGCATTTCATTCATTACATCCAGCGTGCATCAGTAAATACTATGCAACAGTAAATATTGTTGCCGTGAGACGTTTATTTTTGTCTAAGGTTTATTTTTTCCAGCGCATTTTTTTTTTTTTTAGATGAAACAGGACACACTGAACTGCAGGCTGCAGAGTGTGTTTACCGTTGTGTGAAGCTGTATGTGAAGTGAAGTGAGTTTGAAGGACTTTAACCACCATCAGGTCAAATTTGAATGTGTCCACTACTTCAATTTATGTCCAAAATGCCTGCAAAACTAATGACATCCTCCTCAGCCTCAGCTGTACTTTATGTTTAGTTCTCATTAGAATATTTTTGCACGCTAACACGCTAAAGTGAGATGTTGAACATGGTAAAAAAAAAAATGACACCTGCTGCTGCTAAACACGAAAGAAAAGAAAGGAAGGAGAGAAATTCAGATGTCACACAGGGGTCACTAACAAAACATTCAGAACGATACTTAGCCCTATGTGTCTGACTGACTGTCTGTCTGCTTATCTGAATACTGAGATAATACTGAGGCTGGGCCATCTTTCTGTTTAATCCTTTGGCTTCTGTCACAGTTTTGTGTGTGTGTGTGTGTGTGCGTGTGTGTGTGTGCGCATTATCAGAGAGATTTCATTTCCTCACAGACAGATCAACAGAGAGACAAGAGGGAGAGAGAGGAGGGGTGATACAGAGAGAGAGAGAGACGGACTTGCAGTGCTGTTCCTGCTGCTCACTTCAGTTCTTTTCCTTGTTGGTGATGTCATAGGACATATCCAGCACCAATGTGAACTTTTGAAGGCTTCTGTGTAGACAAAAACGGATGTTATCTTCTTGATCTTTGAATCAAGTTTGAGAAGACGATAACATAATTTCTTGCACACTAAGCAGCAGCACAGGAGATCATGTTACTTAACTTTACCAGTTCTCTTGTGTTAACCTCATTCACCTGCATAAAAAAAGATCTCCAAATGTATTTACTTCACATTTAAAGCCATGCTGACTCCCCATGGCTGGTGGATTTATGGCAAAGAGCAATAACAACCAAATATGTTGTATGTCATATTTTGGGTTTTTCCCAAATCAGTTTTTTAGACATTTTGGCAGGCTGACTTAAACAGGCAGGAAATACTGGATTCAGGTTCAGCTGAAAAAAGTATGTGACCCTGTGTGACTTTTTGCCTTCATTCATGCACTCTTCTGTATTTTCCAATGGGCAACCTTTGGGTCTGAAAAGTGAAGCCAATGCGGAAGTGTCTTAAACTTGCATTCATGTCAGATTGTATAGAAGTCTATGAGAAAATTATCCTAATTCTCACTTGACTTATTACCTCAGTAAACATTGTTAACATGAGTTTATGGTCTCAGTCACTAGTTTCAAGTCTTCTTCAATACAAAAATGATGTTCATTTAGTAAATTATGGTCTCATTTAGAGTCAAATAGACCATAAAGCAGGGTATGCTTTAGGGCGTGGCTACCTTGTGATTGACAGAAAGCTACCACGGCGCTGTCCGGTCTGGGAGTTGTCTGTGTTTTTGTCTTAGACCTTTCACAGTGTGTTTTTCTTCTCATGTACAGTTTATGGTATTATCAGTAATCTTGATATGACCTCAGCTTTATTGAACCTGTTGCATCATCACAAGCGTCATCACTCCAGTAAAACGCAGGTTAGCATGACTCGGCAGGTGACGACCAATCAGTTCAGTTTCACAACAGCTCCCTCATAAAGTTCCTCCTCTCTTCCATCTGTTGACAGAAACACCATTCACAGCCTGCTGTGATTATTAATCACCACAGCAGAATGCACATGACCGGGCCCATAATGATTAAGTGAGCCGTCCCTCTTTGCGAGTCATTCTCATGCTAATCAGTGTATATTGTGCTGGAGTGGTTTGTCTTTTTCACACTGTGGTGCCCGAACTGACTGCATTTACATGAGACAACTGTTCTCCTTCCAAATAAAATTTAATGTGAATCATGAATCTCATGGAAGTGTTAACGCTTAGGAAAATTATTGTTAAATGTTTTTAGGTTATATACTCAAGAGTCAGAAATAACAAAAGAGTTCATTTCAACACTTCACAACAGGAGACAGTTTCCCAAAAGATTTTTTACATGAAGCATTTTTGTTGGTCAGACAAAACAAGACATTTGGGCAAACAAATCTACCAGTAAAAGTGCAAAGGACCAGGCAGTAGATTGACTCATTTCCTCTCCTCTTTCCACAGCCATCAAGGTGAACTGTCAGGGCTCATGTGGGATCTCCAACAAAATGAACGACGCCTCATGGATGCTGGAGGAGCAGTACTTCAACAGCACGTTGTCTGTTGCTGACAAAGGTGATGACAGTAAAAGCTTGATGATTTTTTAGCTTTTCTGCTGGTTGCCCTCATCTAAACACACGGGTGCATGAATGGTGACCTTAAAGGAATAGTTTGGGTGTTTTGAAGTGGGGTTCTATGAGGTGCTTATCCATAGTCAGCGTATTACCTACAGTAAAAGGAGTTACCGCATGGAACCAAAGCAATGTACTGCTGTGGACGGGAGCAGCAGCAAAATGTATTTTAGCCACATCAAAAAATCAATATCAGTTTAAATGTACCCTATATTATTATATATTTAGAATATTTTCAGCGGTTTAACTTGCCATGAGACAGCTATATAATCTGTTTCCGTTGGGGAACTGAATCTGTTATCTATGCTCTCACCAAAGCAGCTAGATTCCATTGAAAAAAAACAGTAATTTTACCTCACAGAACACGGTCGGTTAGTTTGAATGTGTTATTGTGGTTGGTTTGGTTTGTTCGGATTCACACAGACCAGCAACTCCCGTGTTCTGCGAGGTAAAATTACTGTTTTTTTCAAAGGAGTCTGGTGGAGGAAAGAGCATAGATGAATACAACAACTTCAGTTCCCCGTCAGAAAGGACTGAATTTCTTTACATGTTTTGTCCATTTGATGCATACAGCAGACACTTTTCTAACGTTACAGGCAGTTGTTAATCTTTATTCAAATTTGTGCACATACACATCCTATATATGACGCAAACGGTTTCATCCTACTCCCCTGAGAGCACTGAAATGTCAGAAACTTCCTGTCATAACAACGCTGTGTGACGTGATTGAAGCCTCCCGTCTTTCGCCTCATTTGGTTTATGGTAAATCTGCTGTAACAGGCTTAATCTCACAAAGACAGCAGCAGGTTTTTTGCGGCCGTGTAGTGAGGAGTTAAAGCCTCAATCAGTCAGAGTAGCAATCCCCTGCAGTCATGTATCCAGCCGGCCTCTCAGCATGCTGCCTCTCTGAGGTGAGACGTGGTCGTCAGTGTCTGATCACAAGGTTGGACATGCTCCCCAGAGGACAGTGTCTGGGTACCATCCTGCCCTGCTGCATCGACGCCCTGCTCACCAGCGGAAACGAGAGCTTACAGGACCTTTTGTTGAGAGAGTCATCTTCAATCTTTTGTCTTTGTCGCCGATACCGCCCACAGCCAGAAGGTGAAATGTGCCATGCATGCATGAAATGTGTTGTAAATGCAAATCACACTGTGGGACTTAATGGCAGTCATTCGAGCATGTAATCTATACTGGTTAAAACACCATGAAGCAGTTGAATGTTTAACCCAGGACTGTGCTTCAACATTTAGTATACACCAGACCAGCCTATATATATACGTACTATACTACTGGAAAGTGCTTTTACTCAAGTACTGTACTTGTACTTGTAAGTAGAATGTTTTTTCCATTGTATGCTACTTTATACTTCTACACTCCACTACATTTCAGATGGAACAATTATGACAGCTATACTTTCTAGTTAGGTTGCATACTATAAATGTACATACAACATATGAAGCATTATTATAGATTAAACTACCAAACTACATATAAAGTACTTCAAATTACTTTGACCAGATGTGTCATTAAAATATTGCTTGTTGTTAATGCATCAGTTAATAATAATCCAATAATATAATATGCGGTATATGAAATATACAGATCACACCGATCCAACACCGGTACACAGAATAAATGGGATAAAAATAGCACATAAACAAATCTTCACAGAGATTGTCTCATTTTTCTACAAGCAAAAATGTATACCATCTGAAAAACACTATAATCACTATAATAAAAAAATATATTATAATCACATTAAAATGTATTAACATAGCTTTAAACCTGCAATAACCACCTGCCACTTTGGGGCAGCAGACACAGGTTGTGAACACAATATTGGGGCGTATCAAAGCCTGAGTAGATGGAAACAAAACTACATGCATGGCTAGACACTATCCGGTGAAACTGAGAAAGTGTTTTTTTTGTGATTTGAACAAACTGCCCCTTTAATCTCAGATCTGACTTGTGAAAAAACTAAAAGATGTTGGTTAATTCTACTTGTTTAGAGTGTAAACGTTGTGCTGTTATCTAGAAGAATTCAAAGTGTAAGTTAGTGCTCTGCCCCATTTCAAGATAAACGAGCATGGTGTTACACCTGTTGAAATAAGATACTGAAGCGGAACCTGAAGATATTTTTGCATTATGAAATAATATATATATTATAGTGTATTATAATATGTCTTATTCTGATATCTAGTTCACAACTGACCTCTTTTCTGTCCATCTTACATTCTTATTATGAACCCAGGTGATTTGAGTGTGTCATTATTACAACAATTACTAACAATTATTGTACCGTTTGACGTGATTTTGCCCCAGTTCAGGACATCTGTTACTGTAGATCTAATGTCAAACAGGAAAGTGAAAGGAAGGCCTCAGAGCAGGCTCAGATGACTCAGACTGAGCCAACAAGCAGGCACAAACATGAACACACCCGCCACCTCACACAGTAACATGCAGACCCGTTGGCATACTACCTGATGAGCTTTGGTCTGAATAGTGTATGGTTTCAGGTCTTGTGTAACTATTTAGAAAAGAAAAACCTTTACATGATCTGCAGGTTACCACATTGTCAGTATAAATATTGTAAATTTATGGCAACTAAAATGTTAATGCACTAGCTTGTCACGAAGGAGGCTCTATAACGCTCCAAACTTATGCTAAATTCTGGCAAGGAAAAACTGGCATGGCCATTTTCAAAGGGGTCCCTTGACCTCTGACCTCCAAATATGTGAATGAAAACGGGTTCTATGGGTACCCACGAGTCTCCCCTTTACAGACATGCCCACTTTATGATAATCACATGCAGTTTGGTGTTGCCTGTTGGGCTTGAGTTTGCCAATTTATGATTAAAGGATATTGTTTATACCAAACGCAGTACCTGTGAGGGTTTCTGGACAATAGCTTTCATTGTTTCGTATTATAATTTATTTCGAATAAAATCCAATAATCGAACATTTTTAAGAGATAAAAAATGTGCGATTAATCGTGATTAACTATGGACAATCATGCAATTAATCTCAATTAAATATTTTAATCGACTGACAGCCCTTAATAAATATGAGAAATAAAATATATACCACCATAAACCACATATGCAGTATCTTTGAAGCATGAGAAAAACTCATTCCACCTCTCAGTACACACATGCGCACACGGCGTCTTCTGTAAAACACCAGGCACACCACACTCTAAACGGAGTAGGACATAAATAATTCATTACACACCCTCCCTCTCTATCTCTGCCAGTTTTCCATATCCCATTCTCTTCCGAAAATGGGCTGCTCTGCCCCCAAGGGCTGAGTAGCACAGGGAGAGCGAGACAGGAAGGGTGACAGGAGACCACCACCACACACACACACAGACACACACACACATTTTTACACAAAGCAAGCGACGCTCACTTTGGCTGACTGATAATGTGGTATGCCACAGATGCTTGGCAGTTGGAGGAGTGAAGACCAGTGATGTCAGGGTCCGTTCTTCATCCTGTCAATGTTCTCAGTTAATGACCTTCAGGAAATAAGGATCTCCCTCCCACTGCTGCAGCTTGGTTGTGGTCACACTGTATACTTGTTTTACAAACTGACAGCTTTATATTTAGACCATGCTTGAGACAGACTCACTGTAGCATTTTCTTGTGTTTTCATATTCAACATTATCCGTTGATGGTACGTTACACGTCTCTGCACAGACGGTATTTTGTTGCAACAGTGTTTTCTTTCACTTTAATAAATGAGAACAGACTTTCAAAAGCACTATCAGATTAAAGGTATTATATAATGTCACCTTATTAGATTAATATGTTATATTTAGACAACACAAGGTAAAAATAAACTAAGGAAAGAAAGTGTATAGAAGTTTCTTTTACTCAAATCAAACGCTCATTTAGGGTTTCTATCATCAGTCTTTCTGGGAAAAGGACGATTCGTTTGTTGGCATTTAAAGAACGTTATACATCATTGTAACTGTTGGTTTATTCCTTATTCGTTTTTGCGGTTGGCATTTAACCTGGGAAGGTGTAGGGCTTGTGGGAAAAGGTGTTTCTTAAAGGCCATTAGAAAGAATGCATGTTTAAGGCACTTCAGAATTGGCTTCACTTTTCAGACGCTGAGGTTGCCCACTGGTAATAATATAGTTCTCCTCTAGTCATTAGTGCTGTAAGTACAATGCGTTTGAATTGTCTGTGATTGTTAATAGGTTAAATGGATCCTCAAATCGCATTAGTACACTGAGGTTAAGAATCTCTAACAGCTTGATCTAATTTACCCCTCTTTTAATTGTTTTCCTTCATCCTGTTTTTCTGCCTGTACTCGTGTTAGCTAGGCTCTCTGCAGTCGGATATATAAAGACGCTGCACCTGCACAGCGCTGCTTTAGAGCACGACTGCTTCCTCAGGCAATAAACATGATGCAAATGAACACACTCAGCCCGAGCACTTCCTCTCCGTAAACTGAGACTAACGGAAAAAAGTTGTGTCCGTCCCTAATGAGGTGAGACATGTTGCTGTCTGGAAGAATTTAATTGGGCTGTCAGCTCATCTAGGGAATTAATAACCCGACTCTCTCAAGGTGCGCTCAGTGTGATAGAAATGGAAAGGCCCTTATTGGTGCCTTATGCTCTTCTTAACTGAGCCTGTGAAGTATGAAACATGTTCTTCACAGTTAATGCAACACAAATTCTTACTCAGAGAAAATGCACTGCTTGTTTTATTCAAAAACACCTCTTCATACTTCAGAGCACTTCCTGTTGAGATCCACAGAATGACACATTTGCTTCTGAAAACACAGCTTCAGTCCGCCCCATGTTGTCTGATAACATCAGTAATACAAAGTTTGCCGCCTTTCATTGTTGCATTTCAGAAAGTTGTTTTTTTTCTTCTGCACTGCTGACACATTTTTTGGTTTTTAGTGTTCATGTCGCTGTTTTTCTCTGCTTGAGATTCTGAAGACCTTTTGTTTATACCAACACCTTTAAAGAACAAGGCTAGTGATAGTCTATGTTTTTCTTATTGTTAACAAATGAAATCTTATGAAAAGACTAGAATTACCACCTCACAGTTGTACGCCTCCACCAACCAGTCAAATTGCAGTTATATCCATGTTTGTCCAAAATGTCATCATTTTATCCTGTTAGACATGTGTGTGAAATTGTCATAATTAGCATATGAATTCTTGAGTTATGGCCAAAAATGTGTTTTCTGAGGTACAATGACCTTTGACCTTTGATAACCAAAATCAATTCAGGTCATCCTTGAATCCAAGGGGACGTTTGTGCTGATTTTGAAGAAATTAGCTCAAGGTGTTCCTGAGATATCACAAGAATGAGACGGACGTGAGATCACAGTGACCTTGACCTTTCACCACCAAAATCAAATCAGTTCATCCTTGAGTCCAGGTGGACATTTGTGCCAAATCTGAAGAAATTAGAGATATCGCGTTCACAAGAGTGGACCGCAAACTGATGCTACTAAGTATTTGTGCGTGCGTGTGCATCCAAAGCCTGATATGTCTTCTTCCTCTGTGCCATAGAGCTCCATTGTTGTCCAAAAACTGTTAAAAACACATCAGTGAACCACACTGTTGCACTGAGTGACATGTTCCTTCATTACCATGAACACACACACTGTAGTTTATTTTAACTCAATCCCACATACACCGTCCTGCTGTCATAAATACTCACAAGCTCACCGAATGGGTATTATTGCTGAAAATAGTCCCCAACAAATGCACTATTTACTCCTGTTTGAGTTATGTTTGCTAAAACCTACATTGACCAGCTGTTTTAGGAAATGATTGAGCCTTTTTTTTTGTTGCTTCCGCATCAACGATCATCATGTTTTCGGGTTGTCCATCCGTCCATCCAACCCATTCTCGTGAATGAGATATCTCAGGAACAGCTGGAGGGATTTTCTTCAAATTTGGCACAAACGTCCGCGCAGTCCAGGGACTCCTGGATGAACTGATTCGATTTTGGTGGTCAAAGGTCAAGGTCACTGTGACCTCACAAAACACGATTTTGGCCAAGACTTCATAAACATAATTGTGACAATTTTTAGGATAAAATGATGAAGTGATGACATTTTGGACAGACATGGATGTAAACTGCTTGACTGGTTGGCGGAGACATTCAACCCCGAGGCGGTGATTCTAGTTTAAAAATGAAACTATATATCTGTGACCAGCTTCTAAAGATTTATGTCTTCAGTAGGAACCAATTTATGTCTTCAGTAGGAACCAATGTGCTTGGGCCTGAGTGGCCCGAGTGGCACAGACGGAGAAGACAGCATTTTCAATAAGAGAAATATAGAATAAAACCAGGGTCCTCCTTTAATCTACAGGGGCAGACTTTACCCAATGATGCTGACCCGTAGGTGTTGTAACAGAGCACAAGAATGCACTCAGTCCTTGGGTCGATCACTGCTGGCCCCACTGTGCTTGTAAATCATTGATTAACTTTGCTGAGAAACGCTGCAACTTTGCCAGCTACACGTGTTATCGCTTCCTCTGACCCTGACTGATTGGTTTCAGTTGCTAGTTTTGTTCACTACAAAAGACATCTCGGCTCAGCTGTCTTTGAACAACAAAAGCCTGTTTGTGTCAGAAACTCCATCCCACTGGGAAGTAGGTGAACACCACAGGACATCGAATGTTTACTAGAGGATATGGGAAGTCAGAATAAATGTCATTTGCATTTTTTTTTCTATCTGAACTGATTAAACTTCTTCTTTTACAGGAACCCTGGGTGCAGGCGAACACAGTTTCCCCTTCCAGTTTCTCATTCCAGGTGAGTGTGAGATTAACCCCCAATGACACATTTGACCTCATTCCTCCACACCTTCAGTTCCCGTCATAGTTTTTTTCCAGGTCCAGATGACGTCAGTGAAGTTTACAGGTGTAATAACATCTGATAACATGGGTGTTTTTCTAGTATGTGTACTTATAAAGTGCTCAGCCCTGAGAACCTTTGTCTACCACACAAAGCAGACACACAGATCTGCGATACCGTTGGTGTGTGAAGGATCAATACATAGTCAGATTGGGAAGGAGCATACCACTTGTTCACAAACACGTCACAAACACTTCTAAGTCGATTTTTCCTAAAGGCTGACAAAAAATTCCAACACCACGATCATGCAAATGCCACAAAGATGAGCTGATCATGCTTGGCACCTGTGAGGGCACACATGCACAGTGCAGCGTCTGTCTGGTATCTTACACTCTCTCAGGCGTGGGTTGAAGCTCAGGGGGGGTTGGGTTATTTTTAGTTCCCCCTCCTGTTGTGCAGTCACTGTTTAATTGGTCTTCATGCCCCCACGCTTCGCCCTCCCCTCCTCTTGGGCCCTCAGACTTGAGAGCATCAGCACAGGGCATGTAACTATCATGTAGTGATAAGTGGCTCATTGGAGAGTCGAGTGCCTCTTACTGCCCCCTGCTGGTACAGCAAACAGACTGATTTGCTCTGTATTTAAAATAGACTTAACAGCAACTGAAGTCTTAAGGTAGAATGAGTCAACCTGACTTTAAACCAGGGCTGTCAATCAATTAAAATATTTAATCGCGATTTGTCAAATGACTGTCCATAGTTAATTGTGATTAATCGCAAATTGATCACACATTTTTTATCTGTTCAAAATGTACCTTAAACGGAGATTCGTCAAGTATTTAATACTCTTATCAACATGGGAGTGGACAAATATGCTGCTTTATGCAAATGCATGTATATATTTATTATTGGAAATCAATTAACGACGCAAAACAATGATAAATATTGTCCAGAAACCCTCACAGGTACTGCATTTAGCATGAAAAATATGCTCAAATCATAACATGGCAAACTGCAGCCCAACAGGCAACAACAGCGGTCAGTGTGCTGACTTGGCTATGACTTGCCCAAAACTGCATATGATCATCATAAAGTGGGCATGTCTGTAAAGGGGAGACTCGTGGGTACCCATAGAACCCATTTTCATTCACATATCTTGAGGTCAGAGGTCAAGGAACCCATTTGAAAATGGCCATGCCAGTTTTTCCTCGCCAAAATTTAGCTCAAGTTTGGAGCGTTATTTAGCCTCCTTCGTGGTTGGCACCAATGGATTCATTAGGTTTTCTAGTTTCATACGATACCAGTATCTTCACTTTAGCTTTAAAACAGAGCCTGCTATAAATGCATTAAAGAGATTAGTGCCGTTAAAACTAATCTAATGCGTTATTAGCGCGTCAATTTTGACAGCCCTAGTTTAAGGACAAAAAGTAGCACCTTTCACATCAGTAACATTCACTCAGTTGTCAGTTTTTTTAGGTACCCGTAGCTAAAATGAATGCAGTCTAACACAGCAGCCCATCATGAAATCCTCCCTTCATGAAGAAAAGCTATAAAATGAACAAATATTATGAACATTGTCTGGAAAAAGGGAGCTCAGTAGTCGGAATAATGATGGACATTTGGTTCACAGAGTAGTTGGTCATCGTGCTGATGTCCATAAGTATGTAGAAGGAGTCTTGGGTAATCTCAGTATTTTCTTTTAACAAAGCTGGACAGGGATGGACTAAAAGAGAATTTTGTCAGACAAGCCCGGCTCATTAATCTGGAGTCGACGCATCAGGTGGTGCTCTGGCCTGATCATCTCTCACTGAGGGAACAAAGAAATTCAAAGAGAGATAAGCTCAGTACAAGGACACTTAGAGGGATAAATAGGGTCGGATGAGATGGTGGATGGCCTCATTCCACAGGGACATGAGATACAAGTTGCGGACAAGAAGAGAGGAGAACAAAATACATGAAAAAGTGATACAGTTTAATACAGTGCTATAACCTTTTATCCATTGTAGATGAGCATGTAAGGATCCGTGTTTTCATACAAATAAACAGAACGGAATAACCAGCTGATGACAGCCTTGAAATTCCCAAATATCCTCCTATCTTACTGATGATTTCTGAAATTAAACTGTCAACTGTGATACATTTCAAAACATCAACTCTGAGCTGGGAGGAAGGTGTTGGCCTCTATACTCAAATCAGGGAGCATGCTGTCAGATCAAGTGTGTGTGAATGCAATGTGTGCTGCCTCCTCCGACGAGCCAGACCTATTGAAATCAAATCAAAAGAGTTCCCTCCAAACAGGATTGCTTCTCACAAGCAATTTATTTCTCTGCTCGGCAGGTAAAACCTTTTCTGCTTGATCTGTTCACCTCTGAAATCGAGATCTAAATTCAGATTTTTAATTTTAGTATAGCTACATTTGTGAAATTTAAGCACTTTGAAACTTTGAAAAAAGGTTAGTTTGACAGCCTCGGTTGTCAAAGTAACTATTGATTTGCTAATTTGTAGGTTAAAGGTAAAAACTGGGCTATATTTGGATGAAGACTGGAAGATTACAGACTACATTTCAACTTAACTGATACATATTGAAATATATTCATTGAAATGCTCTTGAATTGATGTTTGTATGTTACTCGGACTTTATCATTCAACTTGTGTTTTTCATCAGATAATGATAAGATAAAATCTTATGTGAATTAAGTTTGACTAAAATGACAAAATTATTGGTTTTAGCTAGACTTGATTGACTGAAATGTGCAATATGATCTGATGACTAAAAAAGGACATTTGACACAGGACTAAACTAAGACAACATTTTAAACAGACAGAAGATTTTGACTAAAAGGTTTTGTCGACTAAAATGGTAAATGGTAAATGGACTTGGACTTATAAATCGCTTCACTCAAAGCGCGTTACACTACATGTCAGCATTCACCCATTCATTCATACACTGATGGCAGAGGCTGCTAAGGTGCCAACTTTGCACATCAGGATCTAATCTAAATACTCATTCACACACCGATGGCTATGCCTTCAGGAGCAATTTGGGGTTAAGTGTCTTGCTCAAGGACACATCAACATGTGACCGGAGCAGCCGGGGATCGAACCACCGACCTTCTGATTGGTGGACAACCTGCTCTATACCCTCTGAGCCACAACCCCAAACTTGCCTATAACGTTTTGAGTTGTAGTCGACTAAAACTAGACAAACTATGAAGGATAGAAATGACTAAAATGTGACTAAAACTAATAAGCATTTGTGTCTAAAGAGTAAGACTTAGACTAAATCTAATAGCTGCCAAAATTAACACTGCATGGGATCACCAAAGTCATTAGGATTCATCTTCTTGGGACCATGAATGACTTTCACTTTTAACACAAATGTGGCCCAGTTTTAACGTAGGTGTCGAAATCTTTTTTGACCGGCAGATCAACAAGTGCTCGCTAGGTTCCTTGCTTGTACAAGTCCATTCTGAAAAGGAAATGTTAAGGGGGCTGCCGGTTGAAATGAAGTTAGCAACTTGAAGTACAACAGCAGCTCAAAGAGTCAGAGGAAGGTCTTCGTCAAGCTCAAAGGAACAAGGAAGGCTTCGCAGTCCTCGACCACTTTAAGCAGCCACAAGCAGCTCAGTCTGGTGTGTCTCCAGGGAAAGTCAGTCTGTCCTCTGTCAGTCCATCCACAGCTCTGTTCTTGCTACCAAGCTGTCTGAAACAAAACAACAACAACCCACATCTTTGGTTAATTCTTATTGACAGCAGCAGCAGCAGACTTGTTCCTCCAGCAGCCGCCTGCTTCGCTGACATTAACATCTAAATGAGAATCAGTGAAAAAAGAAACACTTAGAATAATGAGAGTGGCTCAGCTTTTATTTTGACACACACATTTAATCATCTTTTTGTACATCCTGTTTTGGAATTTCTGTGCAGATTGTTTGTACAGATCACAATGCCACAAGAGGTTTTTTTAATCTGATACGTGTTTCTTTCCTTTCCTCTGGCTCTGAACATCAGCCTCCCTCCGTCTGTCTGTCTGGCTGCTTTCTCCCCAAGTAGTTATTTTTATCTCGCTCCTTCCCTCCAGCCTTTTCCCTCCCTGTTTCCTGCTCTTCACTGCCCTTTCCTCAAATCACAAGAACAATCAGTGTCCTTTTTTCCATTCAGGACGAAAGCGCAGGAATCAGTCTGAAAGGCTCCTTACATCTTGTGACAGCTTTGATAGAGGCCTGCATGGATTAGGACACAGATTTCAGCGTCGTCCTCCCCCTACTAATAACAATATAAAAGACAATCACTTTAAATTTCAGCCTGATTAATCTAGCTTTTTCAGGCATTGCATCATTTCCACCTTTTATTAGTTAGTTTAATTATTTTTTCACCTAACAAATATACATAGAGATATGAACTTGACCTTCGGACTTGAATTACTTTTCCTCATATCATTTGTCTCAATAAAAAAAAGAATATTTTTTCCGATACTTGTGCACATGAAAAGCTGTAACAACATCTGTCTAAAGCCCCTTTTCGACCGTAGGAACTTTCCCCCGGAACTAAGAACCTTTTGAGGAACTCATTGCATTTCAACCACAGGGACCAGGGTTCATTCATTACATCCAACATGCATCAGTAAATATCGTCGCAGTGACACAAAACCTTTATGTTTCTTCCAACAGCTCGTCCCATGTTACTGTATGTTGCTTTTTCATACGTCAGAGGACTAATTTGCCTTATCTTCGCAGGTCTTTAGAAGTAGACAACAATGGGCTGAAGGAACCTTTTAGTTCCTTGAAAAGTAGTTTCCGGGGCTAAAATTACCAGGAACTACCAGCTCATGTTGGTTGTGTTTGACAACAATTTCATCTCAAGCAGCATCTTGTATTTTTGTGGGTTTTCGAAGATGCAAAAAATGACCCCAATATATCAGTAACTGTCCTCAGTGTTTAATAACGTCTGTAATCCTCTCTTCAGTCGCTACACCGACTTCCTTCGAGGGGCCCTATGGGAAGATTATTTACCGCGTGAGGGCATCCATTGACACGCCCCGCTTCTCTAAGGACTACAAAGCCCTGAGGCCCTTCTACCTGCTCAACCTGCTCAACCTCAATGAGGTGCCTGACATTGAAGTAAGTGTTCGCTGCACAAATTCCTCTACTTTATTAATAATCTCTATGCTCATTTTATTCCTTTACAAATGTAAATGTTGCTGTTCTGTTCTTTGATACAAAGTACAGAAGGAGAAAGGGGGTCTTTGAAACGCTGTAATGTATCTCTTTATTTGATCAGCGTTTGTCTTAGTCGAGTCTTATTTGATTTCATGGCAGAACAGGATCTAATTAATTTCCTCCTCTACCCCCCTGCTTTACTTCCTTATCATCCACTCTCTTCCCGTCATGACTGTCAGAGTTTCCTGATACTCTGGAACTAAACAGGAATAGATTATAAGCTAATGAGGCTTTTTAACCTTTTCCACTCCACCCTTCTTTATATTAGACACATTTTTGTCTTTTTTAGGGTGGTACAGGGGATCTTTAGGGGGAGATAGCAGGTCAACAGTAGATGTCACATAGAAGTGGTGTACATCATCTGAAAGCTGGGAACCTGAAGATTAATTTGAGATGCAGCTCAGTGCTGTGTCTGAAGTTTTTCTAGTCATAAATCATAAATAAAAAAATATGATTAATTGATTATTTCAAATAATATATTAATATAATATATTGTCCAAGTGTATTAGGGCTCAGAACATTATGATAGAAGTATATGATGGCCATCCCCATGCTCTATTAGGCCTCATAATGGGTTGATACCATTTGTTACACAGATTTGGTGTTAAATTTAACCATTTTTTACCACTCGAGAATTGATAAAAATGATCAATAATCTCTCCAAAATACCACATTAAGACACCAAGACCTTGAGGAACACCATAGAAAAAAACATGCTGTGATTTGGTATCAAAAACTTTTGATATTTGGATATTTCTGCAAGAATTGCATTTTTCAGCGATTGAATGGCGAGCACTTCTGTTCTGGAAACTGCTCAGGAACCCTTTTATTGTCAATATACCTAGGTAAGCCATCCATCCTCTAAATGCCCTAGGTCTGTTGTTTGTGGCTGTAAAGTTTCATGAGGCTGTGATTATCCTAGAGGTCACCACAGGTCATTTTATATGGAGAGGACGTGAGGACAAGTTTCAAAACATTGTCTCAAAACAATGAAATGGCTACTATGGGGCCTAATAGCAGTACACATGAATGCAGTTGAGCTCATTGAATCTACAAGAATCTCTGCTTTACTGTGATACCCAATTTATGTAATAAATACTAATACTATACTACTGTAATAAGTACTGCATGCATAAAATTGCATGGTTTTTGCCCCAAACTGCATGTGATTATCATAAAGTGGGCATGTCTGTAAAGGAGAGACTCTTGGGTACCCATAGAACACATTTTCATTCACATATCTTGAGGTCAAAGGTCAAGGGATCCCTTGAAAATGGCCATGCCAGTTTTTCCTCGCCAAAATTTAGCGTAACTTCATAGCGTTATTTAGTGTTCTTCTCGGCATGCTAGCGTGACATGGTTGGTACCAATGGATTCTTTTAGGTGTTCACTCTAGCTCTGAGCCTACTACAGCCTCTGGAAAAAGTAAAGTCGGCCGAGGGCGCCGGAGCCCTCAAGGAGTGGAAGAGGTTAACTTGCTAATGCAAGAAGAAACATTTATCCTGTGATTCTGTCCTCCGCAGCATCCGAGTTACGCTGTGACCACTAAGAAGTTCAGCTACCTCCTGGTGAAGACGGGGACCCTGATGCTGAAAGCTCGCAGTGACCTGAGGGGCTACATCCCAGGGCAGGTCATCAAGTTAGCCGCTGAGATCCATAACAAGTCTGGGAAGGACACGGGATGTGTGCTGGCCAGTCTCATACAGGTAGATAATTGAATATAGTCAGTAATAATTTAGTTTTTTACCACCACACCTTTCTCTCAACAGGCCAAGATCCTTCTTTAGAAATCTGATTTTGTCTCACAAAGTCTTTATTGTTTCTTCAGGTGTTGATTACAGAACAGGTGCACTGAGTGGAAAAAAGTAAAGAAAATAGATAAAATCCATGAAGAAAAATGAGAATGTGTGTCTTCATAGTCTTTGCTATCCCAAATACCATTATCATGAGCACAGCCAGTGTGCACCGCCCCCCCGGAAATTCCCGTTTTAAGGATGTATTATAAATCTCTGCTGGGACTCTGAAGCTTCAAAACAAAACCATTCACTAAACTAATCCTTCCATGTGGGAGCACATCAAATCTCTCTCTACCTCAAGATAAGAGTAATAGATGTGATCCATTTCAAAGGAGTGTTTTTCCTTCCGATAAGCTAGAGGTGGGGGAAGTGGTTTGAAGTCAATATCACATCTTTTTGTGTCTGCGTACGACTTTTTCAAACCAGAAAGTGACCTATAAGACCAAGCGGCCTGTGTATGACCTGCGGACCATCGCAGAGGTCGAGGGAGCCGGAGTGAAGGCAGGAAAACATGCAGAGTGGAGAGAGCAGATCATCGTCCCTCCTCTTCCTCAGTCAGCGCTGGCCGGCTGCAGCCTCATAGACATCGACTATTTCATTCAGGTCAGTATGTGTATGTGTGTTATTAATAATATTATTAGATATACGTGTCATAGTAGGAGTAATAGTTAATTATCTTGTGAAGTAATGGAGCGTACTTAAAGGACAACACTGTTTAATGTTTTACATTTTACATTGTAGGGGCTTGTTGTTGCTGTAAACACTGTAAATGCTACCTTCTTTATTGTATTCAATGCTTCCGGATATGAAACAAGTGAATTATTGAAACAATAAATAATCAAACTGCAGAGTATTTGTATTCCAAATGAAATGTTTTGCATCAAATTTCTAACCACAAAAGTTTTAGTTGCCAAATCATACACACTGCACCTTTAAATATTTTGCAGTATGAAGTTAAAATCTAATTGAGGCCTGTCCTCTCTTCATAAATCATGTTTGTGTTGCAGGTGTCACTAAAATCTCCAGACGCAGTCGTCACTCTGCCTATGTACATTGGGAACATCGCTGTGAACTTGTCTCCGTCGAGGACCATGCCCTCCAGTCCGGACCGCATCGCGGCTAGCGCTGCAGGCGTGATGCCCAGTGCCCCGCCGGCGGAGGAGGACCCAGGGGAGGGGCTGTGTGCGGGCGGCGTGGCCAGTGAGGAGATTCCCACCAAGAGTCACTCTCAGCAGGATCCCTCATGTCAGCCAGTCACCATGTCTCCCAGCGCCTTCAGCCACGCGCCCGGTGCAGCCCTTCCTCCCAGCCACAGACGGCCCGACGCGTCCGCTCCCCTCTTCTGTGTGTCCACCGGGGCCACCATACCTTTCTTCACCGAGGGAAACGTGACTCCTGTCCCCACTTCCTGCTCTCTCATCCTCCCTCCAGAGTACAGCAGCTGGGACTACCCTCATGGTGAGTTCTTCACACTGGCACAAAGACAAACACATGCACAGATGCATACAGGGACACAACACCAGTTTGGTATAATGGCCGATTAAATATTCATAAGAGTCTGTCATCCCTATTACAGTCGATGCTTTGAAATATCCTTTTTATGTTTTCACCACAGTCAATTCAAGTAATGACTTGTCTGAAGTTCAGGCTCTAAAACCAGATAAGCTCTGGCTAGTGTTGAGCCAAGAGTCGACTCTTGCAATAGTGTTGTTCTATGTCCTTCTTAAGGCCTTTACACACTGCAGGCATTTTTTTTGTGCGATTAATTTGCACTTCAATATATTTTTCTAACTGTTTTTTTTTTTGTCATTAATACTTTCACACAGAATACAAATATTATGAGTCAGAAAAGCTTCTTTATTCGGAACGAGGTCAATTATTCTGAGCTTTCACACTGCGAATAAAGGCAGCAACCAATCACTTGGTGCGGGTTGAGTCGCACCTATATCTATAAAACAACAACACAGAGGCTCCATGGTCCGAACCAAGATGGCATACTTTATTACTACTTTCAACCTTGACAGCCTTGACCAGATCCACTCATTTCGTTCTTACCTTTCACAATAAAAGCCCCAGTCATATAATATTCGCAGGTGAGTATTTTGCATTTTCATGTCGTTTACTCATCACACTTTGGTGTGTAAAGGCCTTTATAGGTAAACCTTAATATGACAAATACAAGTAATCTCACAATCACCTGGCTCAAGTCACATATACACAATAGCACACCAACGTTTCTTCACTTCATCAAAGACAAAACCTGCCAAATTCTGTAAGGTAGCTTTCTACTCATGCAAAGGTCCTGACGATGCCAAAATTGTTTGCTGTTTGAACTGTCAGAAGCTCTCACAAGCCTACAACATTTGCTTTTGTCTGATGTCCCCACAATAGATGGCAGCTGAAATTACAGACCTGTTGAGTGACAATGCTAAGCTTAGAATATAGGGCACTAGTTATGATTTGTAATGCTGTAAACACCTTGTTATGGTAAGTGCTAACCCTGTAAAGTGTTAACCCTTTCATAGTGTGTTTTCATTTCATTAAAGTTCATTTTGAGATTTTGGTCGACTAAAAATGTATTATTCAGCATTCAGTTGTACCTAGCTCCTCTGGTGTCAATTCTGGTTGCAAAAAAACAAGATGGCGACGGCCAAAATGCCAAACTTGAGGCTTCAAAAGTCCACAAACGTCACGGTGAATACGCCCACTTCAGTCTATGCCCATGCTACGCTCTTCCATCAAGTTTTATGAAAACCGGACCAGTAGTTTTTCCGTAATGCAGCTGACAAATAGACATACAACGTAACCATAGGCTCCTTGGCAGAGGTAATGATGGCTGTCATGGCTTACTGGGGCACTTGAATAGTATAATAGTGT
>CAKAOI010028132.1:15302-58881 GCA_916701655.1 Sebastiscus albofasciatus | reverse complement strand
ACAGTATATTAGCTCCACCATAACCCTTAACAACATATACATTAATCCACTAGTATAATGATCCAATAAAAATTATATAAAGCTCATAGCAACCATTTTATTATTGCATAATATGTATTTTTATCAATACCATTAATTACTATTAATACTTTAATACTTGTTCTTTTACTTGGGTAACATTTTAAATGCAGAACTTACTTATAATGGAGTATTCTTACATTGTGGTATTGATACTGATACTTAATCTGAGAGGAGAAGGAATAGCAGCTCAACTAAATGAACAATGAATCGTAGTTAAATAGACCAGTATATGTTTTCTTTACAGATTTAAAGTCACACTTTTTCATTATAGAAACAGGAAACTATAAGTTCACAGTCCTTGTTCCCACAGTGTGAGAACATATGTGCGTGTGTGTCTCTCATTTAGAGTGATTCCTCCCAGGGACAGGGGACTACTAGCTGTCCTGTACGTCGCTGTGTGAACAGGAAAAGGTAATGGTGTTTTGTCACAGCCTATCTGGGTTAACGTGTGTCCTCCTCTCAGGTCCCCTCCGATGCGTTTTATTTCCCGAGCGCCTCCTTTGGAGAGATTGGAGTTGACAGGCGTTAACATTTAGAAATGTACCAATAAATGGCATTCATGGGTGCTGATGTGCAGTTTGCTGGAGGTATATATGAAGGGCAGTGCAGCTGCTATGTGTGCAACACTGGAATATTAACTTCAAAGTATCTATTAATTATGATATAGTTGCATTGGGCTGGAGGATAACGCATACTGTAGAAGGAGTTCCTTTATCATTTATGCAGAATGTTTGTTATTCAGTTGTATTATAAATCGTTCTCCCTCAGATCTGCTTGAGCGGGCAGGTATCTCTCGACCATACACGTGGGACTAGACTTTTCTGTTAATTGTGTTTAAATCTAATTGGAACTGAAGTAAAAAAAAAAAAAAAAAAAGTGTGGAAAGCCTGCTTTGAACTCCTTTGAAAATAAAATAAAATTCTTCTGACAAGATGATGGATCACCTGTAAGTCTACCTGACACTGAAATTAGGGTTTTTAATGACATGCTGCCTCCTCCTAGATGTGAAATTCAAATTCCCTCCCTGGTCTCCCTCCCTGTCGTCACCTGTCCCTTTGACTCGCGTACGCCAAACACAGGCACTTTGTCTTTGTCACTGGGAGCAGGACAATGTTTTTCACCAGCAAGCTTTTGTATTAACCAATCTCATATGGAACTGAGGACATAGCTCATTGAGCAGCGTGTTGTTGTTACGCGAGCGTATTTTTCCTTTCATAGGGACCAGCCACAGATTTCTTGTACCGCTCATTTTATCCCCACTGTGGAGGCCTCCTTATTGTTCTATACATCATCAGAACTGAATTCAAATTTCTGACGATTTATAGATCAGATAAAGGAATTAAAATATATTCGGTTTTGGTTTAAAACATAAATGCATATTTAACAGAAGTCATATTAAAATCCTAATATTGCCTGGAGACACAATAGATTAAGACTGAAACTGAACAAGGATTTGATCTTGATATTTGAGCTCCCCTGGCACAGTGGATGACGCTGGTACGGTGTCACCTGTAATCAGGTGTGGCACCTCTCATGAACACCCGCATCGGCTCCCTTGTCAACCCCACGACGCTCTGTTTCAACGGGGGCCACAGTAATCCATCCTGAAGCATGAGGGAAAGGCCCCGGCTGGCTCTGGGACTGGGGGCAGTGAGAAGCAAATGAAAAATCAATGCCACTGTGACACATTAACTTATCCCCCAATTTCATAACTGGCATTAGGTGTCAGGAGAAATCTGTAGTGTGGAGGTGGCTGGTCGGGCCTTATTGGCTTTCACGGCCGCCGTGTGCTCTCGGCTGGCGGAGGAAGTGGGCGAAAGTGGGGAGTTACAGAAAAATAATAAAAGACGATGAAAACTCAAGGACTTCATCAGTTGTAGCTGCCCGGCTCACAGCGAGCAACATGCAGTGCAGGCTGCCCTTCAGGCTTAGCTCAATAAATGAAGCCATGGATCAGTTTCCTTGTGCATTAATAAATATTTGATTTACCACTGTTAGGGCTGGGCGATACGGCCAAAATCTTTTATCACGATACAGGTCATTTCATATCTTGATAACGATATATATCACGATATAGCATGTTTTCTGGTAATTCAATAAAGGAATAGTCTATATGAAATAACCCCATGGTAGAGCCTATTTTTGTATACTCCTGTGTGAATTAGCCAGTTGATGATTCTGACCAGAGATGTAGATTAAAAAATAAACAAACAAAAAAAAAAACGGACCTATACTACATATATAAAACACATTATATGTGTGTATAGAACCCTGTCAACTAGAAATGATGTTTAAATACGACTAATTTGTTTTCAGGGATAACTGCCTGGATTATGTTCGGCAGCAAGATTTTTAGAGTGTGGCCCAACCGGTATCACGCCAAAGCGTGTATTAGACCTGCCTGTCCACCAGAGGATATCGTGTCAGTATAACGTTTTGCTTTGCCAGGGCATGAATATCACATGCTTGTATGAAGGTGCAGTACCAGCAGGGGGCCAAAAAAAACCTCTCACTTGGTTGTCCTTAAACAACATATTCTCAACAGTTCGATATCTTGTGAAAAAGTTATTCCTCCTTTTTCGTTCGTTCTCCTACGAATGTCCAGCAACATGCGTCAATTTCTGCTTGTTACATGCACACAGTCTTTTCAAAATAAACTTCCGTCTTCACAGGAAACAACTTCCTTAGGTTTAGGAAACAAAACTACTTAGGTAGGTTTAGGAAAAGATCATGGTTAGGCTTAAAATAACTCCGGAAGTGGCATTTACTTAAGTACGTAAGTTACGTGACACCCATCCACCCTGACCTCTTCCCTATGCGGCGTTCGTTGTTCTTTATACTTCCTGGTTTATGATTATGTGAATTACACATGAATTGATTTTGTGGGATATACACGAATTATAGTGCATTACTTTTAGTTGGTATAGCTACAAAACAGTGTATGAGACCAGGCTGCCTTAAAATAAGTACCTAAAACTAAATTCAATACATCCAGAAGCAATGTAACATGAGTATAGGAAACCTGTCACAAATGTCACTAAAACAACATCGGTCTCAAACAACAGTCTCCTGGTTGAAATTCCTGTTTGTCGGACCCATCCATCTCCCCTCCTGCCCACCATAAGCGGTCTTTCTCACTTTATATACTACATCACTTTGAGCGTAGCATATTCACACAGATGCATTTACAGTCAGTACAGACTACATGGCGTACAAATGACACAACAAACTCAAGAATGGCGTTCTTATTACACGCTTTTGCCTTGTGCATTATCGTGTCATTCACACGCCTTTTCGTGGGACCAGGTTTGGGGGCCCGTGGTGTGGTTAGGTTTAGGCAACAAAAGAGCTTTGGTCAAGGTTAGGAAGAAATTGTGGTTGGGGTTAAATATTAATAAAGTAAACACGTTGTGTCTTGTACTTTGAGTTACTTGATCAATATTTAACCACAATGTTTCCTTAACCTTAACCAAAGGGATTTAACATAATCATAGAAATTGTTAATGAAGTTAATATGGATATTGCAGGAAAAACAAATGAAATACATGTCAGTGAATGCGCACATTTTTGTGACTTGGCAGGTAAGTAGTTCAGGTGGCATTACATTTCTCACAAAACCTATTTGCTGGTGCAAATTATTAGTATTTAAAATATGTCTTTGTTTCTAGGAAACATGGTTGGTACATCACATGTATGAGTCACTTTAAAAACCTAGGCTTTTGTGTTTTAATATGTTAAAATGTGCATTTTCATTACAATAATCCTTTTACGTGTAACAGAAGGACTTTAAAGGAGAAACGAAGGAGAAGTGATTTAGGAAAATGACAGATTTTATTGCTCTCTTTGCCTTTGAAGTTCCTCTTAATTCAAAATAAGCTCGCCGTTCATCTGTCACATCATAACAATAATAATCTACAGCAAGTCAGTGGAAATAGCGGGGAGAAAAATAGCCTTCACTTGGAGAGCGGGCCTAATCAGTACTCTCTCTCAACTGTTAAATGTATTTAAACACTAAATTAACAACCCATAAAGGGCCTCTGGTACACTACATTCAAATTAGAGCCAGTTCTTATTTACTGCCACAGAACTGCAAAAGTGACACTTTCCCTGATCACATTAAGAAAAGCAACGGAGTGACCTTGGCGTAATGGAGGTGGATGAGATACGAGCGCCACCGCCCTCATCCTCAAAAAACACACAGATTCCCTGTATCCTCTCAGCCAGCAGGCGGGGATGGGAAAAAAAAGAGAGAATGATAGAAAGAGGATGACTGTCCTCATCTACGGTGTCATTAAATCATCAGCTAATGGCGTTAGCATCAGTTCAGCTACTAATGCTGAGGCGAACCTCTCAGATTTATGGCACTGACATGTGAGAGTTGGAAAACAGAAGGAAAAGAGAGAAAAGCTCCAGGTCTGAGTTTTAGAGAAAAAGCCCAGCCAGCTTGCGGTTCACCTCTAAGTTCTGTGCCGGGGGTGTCATCTTGTTTAGTGGGAGTTGATCGTTCACATATTTAATGTTTTAATTACACCTCAACAGCTGTGCACAGTGATTTAAGTTTATGGATGTGAAAGCTCTTAATTATGAAGCAAAACGCATAAAGTCATTTCTGATGGTGGATGCAGACAATTAAATTTATTTAAGATTTTCTGCAGCGGCAGAGTAAACGGCTTTCTGAAAATGACCCTTACTGAAGTGCACAATATGCTGTAATGTGTTTCCATAATGTACGATCAGTGTGAACAGAAGGCATCAATCAGGAGGCGTCAACGGGAAGTAAAGAACAAATTCTTGTTTTTCACATTTATAGCATGCGGAAAACAGAGTCTGTAAACAATGAAGGACACAAGAGGGACAAATGTGTCAACCTCACACAAAAGAGGTTCCTATCTGGATATATCTTGGGGCTTGATGAGCCCTGACGATGGGGATGCAGTACTCAGTTCTACATAGACCTGAATGGAAAGCGCCTGGCAGCTTCCGAGTTGGCATTTGAATAAACAAACAAAAGGAAAAAAGGGTTTACCACAAAAGTAGGGCTGCACAATTGATCGAATATTAATTGCGATCACAATTTTGGCTTCCCACAATTAAATTAACATGATCGCCTGTATTATTGACGTTAAAATGCACGTTCTGCTCATAGAAAACGCTGCATATCAAATCAAGCACTTCCTAAACTAACAGCTAGCCACCAGCCGGTGATCGAGATGTTTTGGCTTCACTTTTGGAACATTGTCTATCTAGCTTTTATTGTTGCTAATTCTGCTCTCAAAGAGCACCAGACTGAAGCATTTAACTTTAAAATGTAGCTAACAAAGAGGTAGGGTGAATATTCCTATATTTCTTCATGTACATATAGCAGAAAAGGTTTTTTCCAACATCGTGCAATTTGTACATTAGCAGGAATGTAGCACACCATGGAAGTGAAAACAGTGCTCTGTTTAGTATAATGTGAAAGTGCAATAAAAATATGTTGTCGCTAAAATCAATGAATAATCGTGATAAATAATAGTGACATCAATATTGATCAAAATAATCGTGATTATCGTTTGGCCATAATCGTGCAGCCCTACACAAAAGTAATCTAAACTAAAAGATAATTGTTCGTCTTATCATTTAGTATTTTGTCATATTCGTGTATCATATGTAGAAAAATATAAATATAGTATTAAAAAAAATCTGTTAACCTTTTTAATCTTACACCTCATTACAGTAAATTAAGTAAGAAGTAATTTAATACTTTCCTGCATCTGATTGCAAGATTCTGCCTCCATTTGTCACGATAGACAAAACGTCAAAACATAAGATAAAAAAAAATGTATACATTCATTCCAAATCCAATCCTGTAGACACCAATAGTGTTGTCACGATACTGGATATTCTAGTTTCTATACAATACCTTCAAAATAGCGATAGCGAAATAGCGATATCATTTTTGAGCACTGAGGGCACAACATTTTAGAATTTATTAAAAGATAGCATGGTAGGTGTGTGTGTCAACTCGCTGTCGGAGAGAAGAGAGTGCAGAAAGTGCAGCAGGTACCCGTGTATCGATACTGCGGCTAGAGCTGCAATGACTAATCGATTAGTTGAAAACTATTAAATTGATTGGCAACTACTTCAATAACTGATGAATCGGTTTGAGTAATTTTTCAAGAAAAAAAGTCAAAATTCTCTGATTCCAGCTTCTTAAATGTGAATATTTTCTGGTTTCTTTACTCCTCTATGAGAGTAAACTGAATATCTTTGAGTTGTGGACAAAACAAGACATTTGAGGACGTCATCTTAAACACTGATTGAAATATGTCACCATTTTCTGACATTTTAATGACCAAACAACTAATCGAGAAAATAATCGACAGATTAATCAGTGGAAGTAATTGTTGGTTGCAGCCCTAACAGCTGAAACTGAATATCGAAACCGTTTCAAATATTCAGTGTAGGTATGAATCGCTACTTTGATATTTTTGACAACACTCAACACCAATTCCGGCAAGTGTCACTGGACATTACGAGTTTATGTAAAACAATGAATATCATCATAGAAAACCTGGACGCCCATGTACACAACACTTCCATAGTCTTTTATTTAACATGTATGTCTGCAGTACACATTTGAGCCACACGGGGGAGCCTGAATGTTCGCATTGTTCTGATAATTGTAGCCTACTGATAACATTGAATTGGAAAGTTATGATTTATCAAACAAATATCTCTTGAAATAACTGGTTTACATATTCAAGATAATATAAAGTAATGTGGAAATGGCCGTAAAAATGGTCATTTACGCACAAATTCGCTCTTCTCCCGATTTATAGATAAGGATTGTCATTTTTAAAAAAGTGGGTCCTCGGAAAAAAAGTTTGGGAAATATGGAAGTTTGGGCTGAAGTGAAATTTGTTGAGCACTTTGTGTGCAAAGAAAAGGAAGATGGACTGTCACAAGCATCCAAACATCATGTATATACAGCATATACACATTTACAGGCTTAATGTTCTGGCTTCAAGATGACTTCTACTTGCAGGGAACACAACAGCTCAGCCAAAAAAAAAAATGAAAGACCACCACTGCCTGTAAACCCCTGCAGGATAATTCTACTATTTGTCAGATGAGATGTATTTGTCGTCCGCTGGTCACCGACAGTCGTACACGTTAACAGTACTGATGTGCCTCTTCAGTCAAGCTCTGCTCGCATTATTTGGCAAATTGACTCACGAGTGCCGTTTGGTAACAGGAACGTAATGTGGCACATTTTTCTTTCTTCTTCTCTCAGCAGCGCCCTTTATTCTCTCTTCCGGCCTCCCTTACAGTCTTTTAAAGACTATGTCCTTTTTTTCCAGTTGAGCGGTCGAGGCCCGGACTTGGACTGATGATTTCAAATAAAGTAATTCCCTTAAATGTTTTTTAAAAAGCAGCAGGAGCCACAATATCACGGCCATTATTGATGACATCATTATTATGTATAGGATCTCTCAGTGAATAATAACCCATGATCTGTCATTTTTCCTGTTATTGGCACCGCAAGTTGTAAAGGTTAGGTAATTTATTTTAATGTTTAATGTGTCAGCTGGTATTTCCATGCACTGCTGTCCCGATATATTCCACACTTAAAAGGCATTATTGTTCCGTTTTACTCCAGCTCACCATCCTGGAAAAGTACTTGTCATGAATAATCTACAAAGTCTTATTTAATTGTCTTCAGGCCTTTCTGCAGTTGATACTCTTTTCTGTAGGTCAGAGAGAAAAACCAAAGCAATAAAATTATTTTTTTAATAAAATGACCAAATCAGAAATATCACGAATAACACGTATTAAAATATCCCCTTTGCCAGAAACCCATTTTTAGGGTAATCATTTATACATATCTTGCTGAAATCAGCCTACAAAATGTGCTTTGCAGTGAAATAAATATGCAATCTTGTTGGATATATTTTCTTTCATTTCATTTTTTTATTATTTATTTTTCTGTTATTTAACCATGAAAAATAGGTGGACGGCTATATGAAACATGGGACGCAGCAGCAGAAAAAAAAAAGGCCCCACATACAAAGACATTTCTGTACAGCATATTCCCCAAAGATGAATAGCTGTTTGGTGGTATGGTCGTGCAGAACAATGAGAAGGATTTCAGGAAAATGGGCTTTGGGGTGGCATTGTACGCATACATTGTGGAGCGGGGGGGGTGGTGTTGGGGGGGGATCAGCACGCTTGAGCGCATTTAAATTTACACAAACTCTCTAGGAATGACAGTGATAAATGTTACACTCTATTCTACAATATGTTTAATGCATAGGTCTGAGGAGTTAAGTTTTCCCCTCTGGTACGAGGCTGCTGTTGTAGTTACCACTATATGTTACATCAGATTCCCTTCCATTAAAATGCCAAGTGGCACAGTGAAGACAGCAGGAGAATATGACACTGAATTTGTTTACCTGTCACCTTCCTCCATCCTTCATTTTCCCCCTACCTCCTTTTCTGTGCACGTATCTATGTGAGTGCATGTGTAAGAGGTCAGACTTGACACATGTTCTGTTTGAATAAGACCAGAAGAAATAGAAATATAAAAAATGCACATAAAAAAACAGTCTTGGCATAATTAGTCTGCAAAGAACACACACTACACTACATTTTCTGGCTTTACTGATCAAACCTCAGCGAATGCATTATGGCGCTGAAAGGATGGACTGTCAGGCCCCTCAGAAGAAAAAAAAAATCTATCCTTATCGCTGAAGAAACTCAACTGTGACTGGCCACATCGTAGTGCATTTCCTGTGCTCTGCCTATGACTGTCACAAAACAACCAGACCACTGCTGTTGACACACACGGAAAAAGAATCCTCAAGCTCTCTCCCTCACTTTCTCTCTTTCTCTATCACACATACACACATACGTACAGAGATGCACTTGTGTGGATTATAAGCGAGTGTACGTTGGGAGTCTCTGACCTGCGTTTGATCTCCTGTAAGCAGGGTCTGCATGAGTAGCTGAGTGTACTCCTACTGTACGTGCCACCACTGTAAGCACTGATAAGATAGCGTGCAAGCTTGATCTCTCTTAAGGATAAGTGTTTTGGCTCACAGTGCACCTGGATAGACACGGTAACACCTGAGTGGGTGTTTTTAAAATGTACTGTATACCAG
Organism: Sebastiscus albofasciatus; assembly: GCA_916701655.1. Lineage (NCBI taxonomy): Eukaryota > Metazoa > Chordata > Actinopteri > Perciformes > Sebastidae > Sebastiscus > Sebastiscus albofasciatus. The sequence continues at coordinate 49,657 of CAKAOI010028132.1, read as the reverse complement.
GGTGCCACAGTATATATATCAGTGAAGCAACTGGGGATTATACACACACACACACACACAAAAAATACTTTATATGTTCGCCCGGTAGGTTTTGGAGAGATGTTTCCGAGTCTGACTCATGAAAATGACGTTCTCGTTTTTGAACATACTGTACTGTAGACAGGCTTTATGTAGACAAATCAAAAAAAAAGAAATACATCCACAGAGCTTTTAGAATGGTGCCAAATAATAGTGCCTTTTCCTGAAAAAAAAAAATATATATATTCTGATTGGGAATTAGTCATTTTAAAATTTTTGGTGGGTCCAAAATGAATGTTTTGTTTATCTCTGTGGAAGATATCTGACGTTTGGTTCAAACTTCTAACAAGGCTTGTGAGCCAATAGTAAAACTGCGTTGGTATCACGTGGTATCTCTGGGTCATCAGTTAGTGTGTAAAGAACAGATAAATGGCTGAGATTGACGTTAAGTGCCTGGCAATGACTTGTTGTGAAGTGAATGCAATGGAACGGGGGTCAGAGAAAAGAATTACTAGCGACAACAATCTAGTGGCTGAATGTTATCAACAGCACCTTTAACAGTATTGAAGAATAAAGATCACAGGAAAATCTAAATATTAAAAAAATCACTGTTCAACATCCTACCTGTAAAACCGTGTTTACCCAGTGCTATTCATCTTTATGTATCACATGTTCCACATGTCTTTTCTGGAGTGGTTATGTAGTTTTATTCATCTTTATGAATGTGTAAAAAATCATTCAGAGCTGTCGTGTTTTGAGGACAATGTTTTTGGCTTTTGTGACAAATGTAGAGCTGTAATGATTAATCGATTAGTTGTCAACTATTAAATTAATCAACTATTTTGATAGTTGATTATCGTTTTTTTAAGACAAGAAAAGTCAAAATTTTCTGATTCCAGCTTCTTAAATGTGAATATTTTCTGGTTTCTTTACTCCTCTATGACAGTAAACTGAATATCTTTGAGTTGTGGACAAAACAAGACATTTGAGGATGTCATCATCAACATTTTTCACCATTCTCTGACATTTTATAGACCAAACAACTAATTGATTAATCAAGAAAGTAATCAACAGATTAATCGACAATGAAAATAATCATTAGTTGCAGTCCTAGACAAATGGTTTTCCACACTTAATTCACACTTAATTCAAGAAAACTGTTGAAATCCTTTTTTTTTTCACCCACAATATTTGGCTGAAATAAATCCTTGTTGTTCTTTTCCAAATGTTTGTTCCTGTAACACAAGTTTTCACTCATCTGAACAAAACAGTATTACCAGTGAACAAGTGCAGGAGTGGGCGGATCGAGCGGCACGCAGCCATTATATTCTTTAGGTTTATGACCCATACAATAGCCTGGGCCGAGCACAGCTCCTTGTGTACTGTAGTAGGCCGCACTGTAAAGCCTGTAATATGTAAACAAACAAGCCCCAAACTTTCTGTGATTTACAACGTTAGCGGGTCTTGGCCGGGGATCCTTCACCACCTCCAACAGGCCCGAGCCAGCCAGCAATTCTAGTCGCAGACAGCTTGAGCACTTTCGATTTTATACCTCAGCAATTTTTATAGCGTCTTTAGCTCTGCACGCACAGACCTCTCGCCATATCCTCTGGAAAAAGAGAGAGCCTGCGAGAGGCAGAGAGGAAGAGGCAAATAACAATATTGTGTACACACACAAGAAAGAAAACAGGTGTTGATGAAGGATGCTAAGTAGCTAGGTCACGTGACTTGAACTGTTTTGCGCTGCGATTGGACCCCCCGATGCAGGATGCGGTGGCTTCTGATTGAATTGGCTGATGGTACAGAGCTGTCTCGGTGCTTCCCGCTCAGATTAAGTAAGGTAGAGTAGCCAAGCCTCTGAGGGTTTTAGCATCTGTGCAAGGTTGCTGTAACTGATACTGTGAAGTTATAATTAAAGGTTCCAACTGAGGGAGCCTCGCTTGATGCAGCTCGCACCTTACCCTCTCTCCTGCAGGATAACTAGAGGAGTAATGTGGGAGGCAGGATACAGCAGTCGAAAACTGCATTTTAAGTACCGTCTAAGAGCTTGTTTGTTCCCGTGCAGATGTGAGTACAGCACTGGGGAGAGAACATAAAGTTACAACAGGTCAATATCTATATATCTCTTGCACTCCAGTAAAAATGTGATCCCTCATTATTTACTAGTCAGCTTTGTAAGATATTTTCCTGCTACTCCTACAAACAAAAGCTTTAAAAAAAACTGTGAAATCACGCAATGGATAAGTGCTACTTAGTCCCTATAATTGCATTTCAAAATAGACATTATTTCTCTATTCTCTTAAGTCCTGATACGCAACTCTGAGTCCACATCTTATCGCCCCGTGAACAAGGTTAGAGCTCTCGATTGCCACAAACCGTCTCCCATTTTTCATTTACCTGGCAGAAAATCAGATGCGACAGTTAAATTTTTGACAGTAGAGAAAATCTACTCTTTGCCATTAGAGCTAATGTCATGTTTCTGTGCTAATCCCTCATCATTTTTGGGCCTCATTGCCTATTTTTCTCTATGATATTAAGTATTCAAAGCTCATTTACATTCTTATTTTTCAATTTGCTGCTGCAGTAGTTTAATTTATTCCATATAATTTCTTTTTCTGAGAGGGACATTAATCATTGACTGTACGTTTTAGTGCCTCTGGGATTTTTTTAATCAATAAAATAAAAGGGATAAAAGCCTCAGCAGCACTGGGCTAGGTTACAAAGGCTGTACTGAGGATTTGTTTTTCTTCAGTTCCTTCTGTTTTACCGGATCTTTATGTTTGTTCAAATTCAATTATCAGTCTTAGCGCCCCTTATTATTCTGTCTTGTTGATAAATGTGTCCAAGTTCATTATCTTTTTCTCTTTTTTACATCTCTAGATGTTGTGGCCCCTGGAGAACTTTCCCCCAAAAAAGTTATTTCTATTAGTCTTCCTGGGTTTTGTTTGTAAAGCGGCGACAAAAGCATGTCTCAGAAATAACACTCATATCAATGAGGGCCTCCCTGTAATGCTTCTGGTAGTTCTATATTTCTGGTCTGTTAAGCCGGAGGCCTAACCACTTTCATCCTCTTTCTTCCTCCCTTTTCTTGTTGTTTCTTCATCCTTTCACATTCATTTTATGCTTGGCTATTCCGTAGGCTATCAGTGTATTAATGCCACGGCTTAAGCCAAACAGCCTCCGTGAGATAAGCCTCCGGCTCGTCATGTGGCTGTTCACAGTTCATACTCCGCTTTCCCCCCTTAGTTGGAAACCCCAAATCATTTAATATTATTAATCTGTTTTTTGGGGTGTGTGTGTCCCATTTTTGTGCTTCAACATTTTTCTCTCAACATTTCATTTTTTTCCCATTTCCTCGTGTCGTACAAGAGACATTGCACATCTTCATTAGTTATTGACTTGTTTGAGAGGCTTGACCTTCCAGAGGTGTGAGTGAAGGTGGGGGTTTGATCGTCGGGGTCTGCGGAGATGGAGAGGAGGGGGTCTGTAAACTCTGATACATAATGCTGTGGGCTATAATACTTTGTGCATGGCTGGTCGCAGGCCTGCTAATCACAAGGAAAAGACCCCACTGTCTCACTCCATAAACCTGGCCCAGTAAGAAGACAGCCATGGGGGCACAATGTCACTTGTAAATCCCAAATTAAACTCAACTGCCCAAAGCTCCCCCAGCGTAAAAACACCCTCACCTCAATCCTGCCTCCCCATGTCTTCCTCTGGCTGTAAAAAAAAAAAAGAAAATGGACAGAGCGCTGATAGGTGTCCAGGTGTCAACGGTGTCAAGGTTGTGGAGTGGTCAATTTGTCCGCTTGTTGGCCACGTTTGGCTTTATGCATGTATTTCATGCCACAAAGAGTCTGCAGCTACTGGGCCTGCGCCCAATCCCCCCACCCCACCACCTCGAACACTACATCCCCGCCTGGTGACTTGTGGCAGTTTACGAAAATAAATGATGCCACGGCAAAACAATATTTCCATGTAACTTTTCGTCAAAACCCTCCTCTTCGTTGTTTCATAGATTGCAAAAGGAATTTCTTTATATGCATAGTGGCTAGTTTGAGCTTGCTATAGGGGAGGGGAAATGGTCTCCTTGAAGGCAATCTGTTCATTAAGATAATGTGTTAGTTCCAATTAAACTAACATTAAAACGGTCCCCATAAAGAGTTGGAGTCAGCGTTTTTCCCTAACTTGCTCTTTTAATTACATCGTTCCTCTCCTGTCATTAAGGATATTAAAAATTCATTAACAAGAATAGTACTGCGTCACAGCCACAAATCAGAGAGACTTTCATCTCATGTTGTCAAAAGATTATTGCCATTAGTGATTTCATGTGAAAGGCGTTAAGTTCTCCTCAAGGAACCTGGGTGTCAACAGGTTACTGTGAACTGTCAAGTTGTTAAAGCGTCACATTTATCTGTAAGGTGTTTTAATATGAGATTTAATGGAAAAAAAAAGAGGGAGACATTTAAATGATGAATGAGCTTTGGCAACATAGGGCTTTATGTGTTGTATTTATCCATTTATTAAATGTACATTTATTTGCGGCGGCATCCAGCGTCCCCTCTAATGTGATTCCATTGCCGGCTGTTATGTTTTCCGTCAGTTATATTTCTCGCTCCTAATTTGTTTTCATCAAATGTGTTTATGGCTAGCTGAAACTGTTTTACAGCTTCACTATCGAACCGTGCTGCTGCCGCCGCTGCTGCTGCAGGAAATGAGTCTGTCCATGAATAACATGAGCTCTGCCAGTGTGATCCTTGCCAGAGAGAGAGAGAGAAGAAAGGAGGGAAACTAAATCTGCATCTCTTTCGTATCATAACTGCAGGTTTGTCCTTATGCTGTCGCACAGTTTCCAACAGATAGTATATGAAGCTGACTTTCTAGCGTAATAAACACCAGTGCGTAGCCCGGGCTAACCCACCTAATGATGAAGATTAAACAGATAGAACAAACATACGCACACATGGGAGATGCAGCAGGTGTTAATGTGAAAATAATTATGGCTTTGGCATGAAAGTGAAGAATAATTAAATGAATAAATGTAAAACAACAGCTTTGAAATGTTTTGTTGGCACAGGAATGTTTTTTTGTGTCCCAAATATTTCCCTTGTGGTATCTGTGAACACCTTCATGCAAATCTCAGTCAGTATTAAGAAAATGAAGCAGAACTACATGAGGGAATGATTGGCAATATGTTGTGAATATTGCACATTTTTGACATGCATGTCAGACATGGATGTTTAATGGCTGGAAACGCAGATTTTCCCTTTTTTTATGTGATGGTAAATGCCCATCAAAAATATATATTACAAATTCACCCTTCCCATCTCAATAATTTCAGGCTGTTCTCATACTTCAAAAAACACCGGACTTGGTGTCCGAACCGGTGTTTGTACCCCATGTGAAACCAGAAGTCAACATTCATTTATTTGTCACGTGACTTCCGTTCTAAAGTTACGCCACTTCCGGAGTTATTTTAAAACATACCACGATCTTTTCCTAAAACTAACTAAGTAGCTTTAATGCTTAACCCTAACCAAGCTGTTTCCTGTGAAGACGGTAGCTTATTTTGAAAAGACTGTATGCAAGTAATGAGTGGAAATTTACAAGTGCATCACGTGTTGCTGGACATCATAAAACTTTTCGTAAGATCATACAGGATACGTTGATAATTTCCATACAATCCATTTGCGTAGTTGTTCAGAACCAGGATTGGGTTTCATCTGCTATTCGTAAATCTGAATTAAATAAGTTTGTTTGTAAAGTCCTTCATACATTCTTCGTAACTACACCAGCTAGTTTCAAACCAATGGTTTTCTAAATCAACTTAAAGGAGCATACGAGATTGGAAGCATTTCTATTGATTCTCAACAGCTCTCAACGCGGACTATGCGCTAACTGTGCTAACAGCACTAACAATGAAAACGGCAATAGTGTTGACAGAAATAACAGTGTTAACCTGAAGGGGAACTGGAGGGTGGGCGATATGCTACGGCGGCATCGGTCAGGCGGTGTTATCAGCTGTAACCATCGTATAAGGGCATTGCAGAGCAGCGGCCTTGAGCCACTAGCCAGTGGGGTACGCTCACATGCACGAACATGCACAGTTATGTCAGCAAAGTGAAGTTCAAATTACAACACACACAGAGGGAGAGAGACTTCATTCTCTGCTCAGGGAGACATTACTCCTCTATATCTTTACATAGCAAATAGTTGTTTGCTGCTATATTAATGCTCTGGATATTGTATAGAGAACCTTTAAGAAATGTCTTAGCCAGTAAAGACTTGTATTGTGTAAATTGGTTGCTAGGAAACAATCACCTATGTAAACATGAAGTTACTGAAGCATCACAATTAAGTTTGACTTAACTCCTTAGGGGAGTCAGTAAGTAAACTTTACTGTCGATCCTTTTGCTTTGCTTACTTATTTTGCTTACAGATAGTATGTGTAGATATTTAGTAACAACTAACCTCCACAGAAGAGCAAGTTTGTGAGGTGCAACTCATTTTAATTTAGTGATATATAAATCTCCAGTCAATTAACACTATATATAATTTATATAACTAGGTTTGAACTTACGAACTGCTGGTACAAAAAGTTTTAAACAGATGTGCTACAACACTTATTAGTATTAATCAAAAATTCCTGTTTTGGTCATGAATGGATGTGTTGGACCTATCACCTGAATAAACCTTAAATACAACAAAAAATAAGTTTTAAGTAAATCTTTCAGTTTCAGCCACTGACAAATAAAGAAAAAGAACACATTTAGACTGATAACTCTCTATCCAGCAGTATGACCAGTGTGTGAACCCTTTCCACGTGTACACCTTCACTGAAAGCTGAGAAAAAGAGGAGCATAACGTCACCACATTATTAATATTCCATTAGGAGCTGTTGTGAATTCTATCTCGATGCAGCTACCATTGTATCATAGAGCACTGAAATATTCATATCCTCCTAATTAATTGGCATCAGAGGGGTGCCTTGTTTTGTTTATCAAGTGGTACAACAGTGAAGTAAACCAGAGATTAGTTTGAAATATTCACCACAGCAGGGGATTAGTGTGTGAAGTTATGGAATAAAAAGAAACATTATCTATACACATTTTAATCCCCTACATTATCTCACCGATAACCAGATTTAAACAAAACATCGCGGTGTGAAAGTGGGCTTCTGTTGGTGAATTCTGGCCAGGTTAGCAGGTTTTCCCCTCCAACCCCAAAAACATACCACACCCCCTCCCACAAGTGTAGTTATTGAATTGCATTACGTTGCCCAGTGGGGCTCCCATTACTCACTCTGGCTAATCTGTAATGACTGGCTATCATCAACCAGCCAAGCCCAAATGGACTCTCTCATTGATTATACTCAAACTAAAAAAAAAAAAAAAAAAAAAAATCCAGTGGTCCAACACAATACTGATTATGAGAAACCATCTTCACAGCCTCCTTCACTTCTCTCCAATATCACTCACTCTATAATCCCACTTATGTATTTCAGCACACCTCCTCTCCCTCAGAGGAATACGCTATTGATCAGTGTGTGTTTTTATGTACGTCTGTGTGAGTCGTGGACGGACAGCTCTGAGCCTCTGTTTTTACATACCGGCCCCGCTCTTATTGGCTTCGGTCTGGGGACCCATATCCCAGCTGTGTTGGAGATCCATCAACCCTGACAGGTCTATTGTACCACCACTCTTCACAGGCTCTGACCAACGACTCGCACTAAGATATCACTTTCAATTAGAAAAACATTCATGAGCGGGGATGGAGGTGGATTTGAAATGACTGCTGCAGCTAACAGGAGGCGCACCGGGCTGCTAATTTAAGCTTTTTGCATCCAAAGAAAGATCACATTCAGCTTCAATGACGACACGGTTGAGAAAGTTACCTTCAAATTGTTGTCTTTTTAACTTAATAACTCATTTTTGGATCACTTTGTCTCTAAAAATGCAGTTTGTTCCTTCCGTACTGAACTAGACAAATGAGAGGGTTGAAATGATTTATTTCAAAATATTGCTCATCCTGTTCAAGGCATAGACTGTACATAAGAAGTTGACATAGTCACTGTGACGTCACCCATTGGTGTGTGGACTGCCGTCGCCATCTTGGTTTTTGTCTGTTACCATTTTGGTTTTATGCAACCAGAAGTGACCCGAGAGGGTGGAGCTAAGTACAACCGAACGCTGAATAAGACGTTTTTAGGTGACCAAAAAAGGTGATGATAAACTTTCATGAACTGACAACATACTGTGAAAGGGTTAAGGTTGTAAGACGAAAACACGGAGAACTCCCAGACCGGACAACACCATGGTAGCAACCTGTCAATCATAAGGTAGCCACGCCCTAAAGCATACCCTGCTTTATGTCTATTTGACTCTAAATGGGACCATAATTTACTAAATGAACATCATGCTTTATTGATGAAGACTTGAAACTAGTGTTTGAGACCATAAACTCATGTTTACAATGTTTACTGAGATAATAAATCAAGTGAGCTGTAGGGTAATTTTTCTCATAGACTTCTATACAATCTGAGTTCTTTTTGCAACCAGAAGAGTCGCCCCCTGCTGGCTGTTAGAAAGAATGCAAGTTTAAGGCACTTCCGCATTGGCTTGTAGGTTGCCGTTTGGTCAAAGAACGTATATCGCCAAGACGTGAAAGTCAATTGTTTGACTACGGGACACCAGTAAAACGTCCGCCTAAATAGTGCTGTACAAAGGTTAAAAAAATATTACTAGTCTATTGTCATATTCTACCAAAATGGCCTGTGATGAACAATAAAATATTATAAATATAATTGTCCAAATGGGCTGTCGTCAAAACACCAGAGTTCCTATCCCAGCATGCATTGGGGAGGAGGGAAGATCCGCCATGGACAGGTCTATCACAATGCATGTGTATCGAGGATCTCATAATCTACTGTAAATGTATTCCTAATTCAAACATGCTACAGTTTATTCAACCTGTTTTTTAACAGGTAATCCAAATATTTTTTTAAATAATTGTGATTATAGTGAATATAGCTGCCATTATTTCTAGTCTGACTGGTTAGTCCTTATCCCTGATGACAACAGTTTAAATTACAGTCAGTACGATAAAAGATTGCTATTCAGTGGCTCCAGTGTGAATTATGTAAGGTAAGGATATGGCAGAAAAATGTACTATTATCATTACTATATTTATTCTTTACACAGAAAGGGGCTCCTACAACTTTCATGCTTGACGCCATAGACACAGGTCTTAAAATCTCGCTTAAGAACAAATGAATGTCTTCCTGAGTGATATCATATTATATATCAGTGTCTATGAATCAAAGAGACAAGCCCACTCCAAATCCAAACAAATAAACGGGCTCTCGATGGTCCTCGGAGGATTCAGAATTCCAGAAATGAATGGGTATTTGAATGATCGCTGCTGTGACAGGCTCGCTGTGATAGAATAACACATTCTGTTGAACAAATAGGCCCTTGAGTGCCGGCTGGTCCCAGGGGTCTGTCTATAGCCCCGAGGCTACGGCTTTCACAGAGATGGGGCTGCTCACAGCATGGCTGTACCCTGACAAACACTCTGACTGGTTCTGTAATGCTCCCTGTGAGTATGCAGGCATATTGTTAACATGCTGTACTGTACTGTTGGTGTGTGCATGCTGAGTGAATAAATACTGTACATAGAGTCAAAGTGGAGATTAAAGAAAAAGACAAAAAAGAGAGTGGGTAATTTCAGCGTGTAGTAGATTTGGTCTCACTAAACACAACAGACTATATCAAAGAAGATCTTGCTCAGCCCTCCAAATGCAAACTATTTCAGTTTATTTTCAGACTGTACAGAAAAAAAAATCTGCTGTCTTTCTGGGACAGAATCAAAATCCGAACTCTCCTGGTTTACCTTGTTGCAGCGGTATGTTAGAAAACGCTCCAGCAGGGGTAAAAGCAGTGGCGCTCAGCGTTGCTCACTGGTGCCTTACGAGACATGTTGCCGGTGTTGTAATGGCACGAATCCTACACTGCAGCCCGGCAGCCCCACACAGCACGCTCTTTGATGATGTCACAGGGTTAGATAGGCGCCATTGTAGATACGGGCTTCCAGAGAGCCACTACACACTGTTCTAGCATCTGTTGAAAAAAGAAAACACCCTCCCAAGTCCCTTTGACACAGCTTTTTTTTTTTTTTTTAAAAAAGGAGGAAAGCTTGGACAAAAGCCACAGTTTCTTCTGTGATATCCTGTTAAGGCTGTTCTGGAGCCAGCCAAGCATGGCCTTCCTTCAGAGAGCTGGGGCAACATCATTCAGCTTCCTCCGTGTGATCCGAGGCACACAACAAACCCTGTGGTCCACAGCTCAGTGGCCAAGGAAAAAGACCCGTCACACAATGTCTTTTACCCGTACGCACATTCAGAGGCATGCACATTATGCATCACCCCCGTTTGGACATTACGCTGTTCACAAGCGCATGCATGCACGCAGGGAAGAAAAGTTTTAGTCTTAAAAAAGTTATAACTTTTGATATTCTTTAAGTAGCTTAAGTTATCTTCCATACTTCAGGTTAACTGAACTTTATCTTCAGCGGGTCATCACCAATGACAGACTGACCTGTTACCTTATCATTATGCCCCGCAACAGTAGCAAAAGACGCAATGTGTTGCTCATTGGTTCTCACATTGAGCAAAAATGGGAAAACAAAGGTCTTTGTGCATACATGCTGCCACTCCAATAGACCCTCTGTTTCCACTGAGCTCAATTAGCCCAGTGCTAACTCTGTATAATTAACACCCCCAACAGAGTAATCAAACAGAATCTAAATTATTGGCAATGGTGACGTCTTGAGGAAGGGTTTTGAATGGTGGGGGGGTGGACAAGATACAGAAAGCACATCTCAGGGGCAAACATGATAGAATTACAAAATGAGCAGCTTGCAAACTGTCTCAGCTTTGATGAAGAAACGTTTAATTATCCCCCGGTGGAAAAGGTCCCCTATTGTCTAAAGCTAATTTGTCCCTTTTGGCTACTTCCCTACCCCAGAGGCCTGTCTGTCTCAGGTTACCCCCCCCTCCTCCTCCTTTACCAGCCCTCTGCCACCCTGGGTATCAGCATCTCCCAGCTCCGAAGACAACCACAGCCCTGAGTGAGGTCCAGACAGTATTTTGTTTGTTAAGTGTAGCCCCAAAGATCTGGGCCCTTGGGAAAAGATGAAAGGACGAGTGCCGCCTCCCTCTCAGGGAAAGGATCAAGCAGGTCAATTTCCTCTGACTTTGTCCTGTCTTGGAGTTTGTATTCCCTCGGTCCACAAAGGCCACCATTGGACTGGACCGGAGGCTCGCTCTCTCCCGGCTGCCCTGTCTCTGCCCCCGTTTGATTCACAGAATAATAGATGGCAATGCATGCCTCCTAAGCACAACTCCTTTTTTAAAAAGTGAAACAAGAGATAACACTCCCTAGAAAGGCAGGAACATCCAAATAGAAACGGATACTGTATAATTCAACACAATGTTCTTGCGGGACACTGTGAAAACAAGATTATTGTAGAAGAAAACATTTCTTCTTGAGACATGGCTAAAATGTTCTGAGTATTTTATTTAAAATATTGTTAAAAAAATCAATGCTGTGCATTTTTTTCCTATTTAGCCCTGAACAATTTCTCATGCTTTCCAGATAATACAATTAAATATATTCACATTAGGCCTGACATTGGATCTAGTTCACATTTAAATGCAATTTAAAAGGGGGCATACATTTGCATAGTGAATTAAAATTAAGACCTAATTATGCAAATAAATTATCAAATGCGACAGGGGATGGTTTTCAATTCAGTTAATATCTCATTTTGTGAGACAATAGTTACTTGATAGTCCAAACGGCATTGCGCCCATTTCGCTGCAGAGCCCCACTATGGTGTTAAATATTCAGGTGGTATTTAATTACAAAAAAATATAAGCTCATAAATTACAAGCATTGCTTCTTAAATACACTTAGACAAATCCCCCTCCCTTAGGAATTAGCTTTCCTTTATACATACCCCTTGATTCATCTCGCATGAGGCCTTTTGTAACAGAGAGCCGTAGTATGAGCTGCAATTAGATGTAATTCAACAATTAATGTGTGCATTAAAATAAAATATGATGCCAATTTTGAATAAAGTGGTTGACATTATTTTTAAAAGATGATGCTCAGGAATGACAATAAGAGCTATGAAATCACTGAATTTACAGTCTGTGATTATAAAAGTTGTGCATTTTTATAATCCGAATGAGGCATTAAAAGATAATATTATATGTAATTCAGACTTTTTTCCACAAGAGAAACATTTTATTATGAAATGAAACTCCAGTGACTCCATGGCGCCAACTAATCAACATTTCTACGAATTTTAAAGTTGGTAAACATCTTTTAAATATTAATTATCTCAGAGGAGGAGAAGCGGAAGGCCCAATTCCCAAAAGAGCGCCGCTCTGATGAACATCATCTGAAACAAAATGAGAAACACTGCAGCCAAACTGAACAAACAAATCCCCACCATCACACCCAATCTGACACACAGTGAGCACAGAGGGTCAGCCCAGATAAGAAACCCTGTACTTTACATGAATATATAATAGGGAAGAGAAAAAAACCCTCTTTCTTTTAAGACAAATGATGCCTCCAGCAGGGGTCCTCCGTTATACAGGAAGTAGACAAGGTGCCTGTTTAGTAATCAATGGTTTTGCCACAAAAAGACACTGTCATGTTCATGATTTTTAATTAGTAGCCATTTTTAGACTACACTATTAAAACCAAAGATGCATCTCTTTGGTAGATGGTTTTTATGTTGAGGACGTCTGTTGGTAGTTTGGCTTAATTAAAAATCCCATAAGGATGAGTATGACTTTTAAAGGGATAGCAAGGACAGAAAATATAACTTTCACTCAAGCTGATCCTCCAGATTTCCTCAATCAAAGTATGGGAGATGAATAGCAGTGGGTTAATGAACTGGTCAAACATGCTTCAGCATTAATTAACAGTTGTAAAATAGAGTTGAGCTGAGACGGCAAGAGAAGGATGCTCATGTATGAATTTGTGTTTTTTTGTAGTTTACTTTTATTCCCTCTCCTCGTGAATCTCAGTTTTCAAGAGTCTTGTTCAATAAAGGCTGCTTTGCATTTGCTATTTTCTGAATGCACCTCACACACTGCCAATTTATTTGTTCTCTGTCAGAAACCAATCCTCTTTATCAGACACAAACAGGTTCCTCCACTATGACTGATCCACATATCAGAAATAATCTAATTCAGAGAAAAACCAAAGCAGAATTCACAGCGGAAGATAAAATACACTTAGAAAAAAAGAATACGATGTGATTTGCAGTGTAAAATTACAATTAATCGAAAAATAATAATGTTTTCCAGTCTCCATTGTTTTACGATTCACTTCTCTCCATCATTCTTGCATAATAAAAAGTGATTGCTGTCATATCTCAAATATATGGGAATTTTATTCACACAATCAAAAGATTTTGTTAATGCAATAATACATACAGCTCCAAAAAAAATAAAAAATGATTTAACTTATATTTTTATGTACATTTTATGTCCCTACATGCTGCTGAAAATGACAAACTAACATTTTCTGTCTATAAACATTAAAATTTAAAGATATTTAGTCTAAAAAAAACCCATAAGAAAATAGCCTTCAAAATCAACCATGTGTAATTTATATGAAATTGTAGAATGTAAACTCAATCAGGTCTTTTAAACTAGCAAATTCCCGGACACAATACAACCCTACACACCTTAAAGGTACTAAATTCAAGATTGGGAGCATTTCTATTGCCTCTGCATGGCTCTCAACATGGCGATGGCTGAGCCGGCGGCTCGCAGCTAACAGTACAAACAGCGCTAACAGTACAAAATACGGAAACAGTGCTGACAGAGCTAACATGGTTTACCTGATGCGGAACCGGAGGGTGGGTGCTACGCTTCCGCGACGCTGTTGGTCAGGACGGCGTTATCAGCTGTAACTGCCGTATGAGAGCAGTGCAGAGGGGCGGACACAAGCGAGCCAGTGGGACACGCTCACATGCACGTATGCACTGAAAAGCACGAGCGGCCGACCCGGCGATGTCAACAAAGCACGGAGAAACTCTGATTACAACACACACAGAGAGAGAGTGACTTCATTCTCTGCTCAGGTAGACATTACTCCTCTATATCTTTACATAGCAAATAGTTGTTTGCTGCTATATTAAGGCTCCGGCTATCGTATAGAACACCTTCAAGAATTATTTTCTAATTTATGCAAAGCTGTCAGCTAAGCAAGTATGTGAATACATGCGCCCGTTGTTTTAAACTTTCCTTCGTGATGCGTCTAACATCACACAGCCAGGCAGAGCATGGAGGGGAGGTGGTGGATGAAACAGGTGGAAGGTAATGAAGAGTATCATAGGGTAATTGATGACCCTTCCTCAGCATTGGGGATATTGTTCCAAGGCTTAATCTTTGTCATCAAAGAGAGAGGGAGAGAGAGAGAGAGAGAGAGAGAGAGAGAGAGAGAGAGAGAGATTGTGTGAATGAGATGGAGGGCAGAGAGCTAGAGGCTTACTGTGTCAACTCTCTCTCTCTCTCTCCTGTGGGTCAAGTAAACAGCCTTCGCGGGGACAGCTCAGGGGCTGGTGTCTGACCAGCCAGGCTGAAAATGGCCCTTGTCCATTCCTGCCATGTAGCATTTCTTTCCCCAGCTGTTTGTCCTTTGTCATGGACACAGCTTGTAATAAGAAGAGCCAACATATTTATGGAGTGGCCGACCTCGCTGGTACACAGGTCTTTTATCTGCCGGGCACAAAACAGCTTTGTTACTCTTTAACAATTCACAAACCCGCACAGTGGTGGAGAGGGTTTTTGAAGGGTGTTTAGGAGCGTGCACGAACTGCAGCCTAGTTTTATGGCGTGTGGGTTTGTTTGGAAGCAAGAAAAGAGAAGAAACAGATACATTTTTCTTCTTCAAAAACAGTGTTGTATTTTTTTTCTCTTGAAGCTCTGACTCGCCTCTGACCTTGGGGCCAATTAGGGTGTTCATGGCGAGTGATTTGTTTTGCCGTGCGCGGTGGCCGTCCACTCAGCAACATTTATGAGTGATTAGTTAAGCTTCGCCTGAGCTCTATGAGGAACCTGCGAGGAGTGACAAAGCAACATTCAGATGGCTCTAGTAAGGGGAGTCCAGGGTAGGCTTAGGAGTGAACTTTGGTAGAAAAAGAAATGAATGATGAAACGAACAAAGGGGTCCTTTGACACGTCTGGTGTGTGTGTGTGTGTGTGTGTGTGTGTGTGTGTGTGTTTTCAAGAGGCAGGCAGGGGATTCCCATTTAAGCAAGTCAGCGGTAGGTTAACAAGATACATTGGGACTGCAAACAGTAGTGGAAGAAGCACTCAGATCCTTCACTTAAGTAAAAGTACCAATAGGCTACTGTACAACGAAGTAAAAATACTCCATTACAAATAAAAGTCCTACACTCAAAATCCTCCTTAAGTCTAAGTACAGAAGTATTACCAGCAAAATATACTTAAAGTAACAAAAGGAAAAGTAATTATTAAATTGTTACTACTGTTACTACATACAAGCAGTACTTTACTGTTATAGCTGGTTAAGGTGGAGCTAGTCTTGTATTTTACATACAGTTTGTCCATTGGTTTCCACCCCAAGGGTCAGGCCTCTCTTAGGGTCATCAGATAAATCCGAGGGGATAATACATGGGAGAGAAAAGAATTAAAAACAAAGTTACGATGCAGAAATCAGTTTTAATTTTTTGGACTTTTTCTAATCTTTTAAATATAGATCATTTTACTTCTTTGGGCTTTAAACAGTTATTTAAATGAAACCATCTGGGAAGTTTCAACCTGGTAACCCGCTTGTCCACCAGAGGACAGCGTGTTAGTGTCACATTTTGCCTCGTCGAGGCTTGAACATTACACGCGTGTATGAAGATGCGGTATCAGCAGGGGGCAACAAAACTACTCACTTTGGTTTAGGCAACAAAGCCACTTAGTTAGGTTTAGGAAATGGTTAGCCTTAAAATAAGTACGGAAACTAAGTACAATACGTACAGAAACAATGTGACATCACTACAGAAAACACAATAAACAAAACACTACAAAACATGTGACAAACGTCAACAAAACACCAGTCTCACTAGCTCTGAGCGTAACATATTTACACCGATGCGTCAGTATAGTACAGACGGTACAGACTACATTCATATGCCTATTCGTGCAACCGGGCTGGAAGTTTAGAGGGGAAATGTCTCTTTGGCGGAAATAGACATCTGAAACATGACAAGTTGCTCCAACCAGACACTTTTTTTGCAAAAGATCAGTATAACAGTATAATATTTCACTATATATATGTAGTGGAGTAGAAGTAGGTAACATAAAATGGAAAAACTCCAGTAATGTACCTAAAAATTTTACTTAAATACAGTTTTTGAGTAAATCACCACTGACTGCAAATCTACCAAACCTAGCAGTCTACATGTTTCTCCTTGGAAACACATCAAAGCATTACATTTTTAATGTTCAAAAGATTTTCCCCTTTCTATTTGCTACAAACACGTGAGCCTACTGATGCCAAAAAAAAAAAATCTAATTTGATACATTCCCTCATATCTTTACATTATATTTGATGCGTGTGACATCTCAATTCCAGTACTTTTATCAAGGTTAAAGAGTGAGAATGTGACCCCCTTAATCAATTAATAGTTCACATCACATAATGGCAGTTGAGTCTAATGAATACTGTTAAATAGCCTAAATGCATTTTAATCCTCTCCATCAAAGCATGATTACAAAGGACGGGTATATCAAGTGGTCCTTTCATTTGGTTAACATGATCAAATTGACTCCTGTGTCATGAGAGATGACACCAGTAGTAATTAATTTCTCCATTAAGGGTGGCCGATGTGACAGCCATGCAAACAGAGCGGAGCGACAGGGAGGACACGATAACTTCAGCAAACTGAGACAACCCGACTGCCGAGGAGGAGCAACGGGTAATCACATTATCCGTCTGCGGGGAAAGCATTGTTCATTAAAATAAAACAACACGGGCTACATTGTCTGTCGCTGCATCATCAGCATATTTGCAGATGCTGCAGATTTCGTCGTGGCTATGCATTTACATATAGTAATGAACTTTTTAAAATTCATTCCAAATTAGTCAAGTGAGCTATTAGAGCCTGTGGGTATTTCCACCAGGGGCCCCGCGCGCTTGTAGTTTCTATTTTTCTCTTTTCTTTTCATCAACTATTGAGCAAATGAAACAAAGTGATTTATTGCATGAAGACAGAGGTGCTGCAATGATGAGGTGTTTATTTAGATGTGCATCAGAGGAAAGGAAAGCCTCAGATGATCAGATCAGTAGGCATATGAACTGATTGAATTCAACGCAAATCTCTCCTTTAGCAGATTAGTACACAACGATAGAATTATATAGAGATGCTAGAGAGAAACAAACAACACTCTCCTGTATATTGAATAACTTGATCATTTTAGTATGGACTGCAACACTGTCTCTCTGCCTCCTTCACAACCTTTCTGCCCCCCATCCTAATGCAAATCATTTGTGGCGATCATAGAGCTTGTTAAATAACCTGCATATTTATCAATGAATGTGTGTAAGTGTGAGGCTGCCTCTGCAGGCTGTCTGGTCGCCTACGGGGGTTTTGATAAAAAGTGAAACCAACAGTTTCTCCTCCAGCAGCGAGACCCGGGGGCTTCTCCCAGGGAGGGGGCGATTGTCCAGCATTTTCACCACAATGCCGCCATATGGGGAACAGAAGGATCAGCCACTGGCTCCCCGCCAGAGCAAAGGCAAACACCAATCCACATATGCATAGAAGTGGTCATTTAGAGCCACCGCTTTTTACCATAACAACAGATGAAACACAGGAGTCATTTTGTTTCCTCTGAGAGGCATTGTTCCCGGGACTCACCGCCTCTTAAGCTGGCTCCATATGAGGCAGGATAAACTTAGGGGCCCAGGCCCGGGTGTAAATAACAAAGAAAACCTCACTTACATGCCTCCTAAATCCTATCGAAAGATGAAAAGAGAAGATAAAAAAAACACTCCATTTCCTCATCTCCTGGAAATGAGCTTAACACGAGACAAATGAATTTATTTAAGTGGCTGTCCATAGTGTTTGTGTGTGCGTGTGTGTTTTGGGGCTCTATGCTATATCCTTTGGAAAACTGATGTATGAAATGCTCCAGTTGGTTTACAGTTTTTAATATTAATCCACAATAATCAACAGCATGTAATCATATAAGCGGGTTTTAGCAGCAATTAGACTCGCAACTGTCAGGATGGCCAGAAACTAAATGAGCGCTGTCCTAAAGGAGCTGTCGTCAAATATGATTAACTGATACGCTTAAGAATTGTTTACAGATGAATTTTAATTGAACAGCATTGCCCTAACGGCTTTGTCTGCAGAAAATGTGTTTACCGTCACACAGGATGTGAACTGAGCTCACTGTAGTTTCATTTTTGTATACAGGGAGGCCAGTTTCAAATGTCATCTTTAATCTTAATTTTTATTTTTATTAACAAATATGTCCGTTCATAAGTATTTCTAATGAGCTGCATCTTAACTGGCCCATTTTATAGTCAAAATAATTTGCAGTTTCCTTCTAAAACTAAACTAAATGAAGATTTATACTATACGTTTTATACTGAAATACAACTGACTGAACAACACATTAAAAAGTTCTCCTTCCAAAATGCCTCAGGTTAGAATTTACAAACAACTTTGTGCTAGCAGGTGTCAGTGTTCTCCTTGTTGTGAGTTTCTTCATTTTATCACTGGAAGCAATGAGCCAATCGGCCATTTTGTGCAGGCTTGCAAGCGGTTTAGTGTGTATTTCAAAGCTGGTCAGCCAGTCAGTGAGCTACTTAAGAGCAGCAATATTGTAATAATGACTCACTGATGGGAAGGTAGCAATGGAGCTGAACTTCTTACATTCCTCTGATGCTGCCTGATTATGACTTTAAAGGAATAAATTATTACAGCAAACAACCTCAGAATTTTAACTCCTTCCAGCAGTGACTGCGTTCTGCATTGTGGAGATTTGTTTTGTAGGTTACCTTAGCTGTTACTGATATTTGTTGGGATGATTGACATAATCTTTAATGTTAAGTATATATATTTTAACATAACACAATAAAACACTGTTCACATTGCTTGTGGTGTTAGTAACCATTTAGGCAGAGTGATACACTGTAAGTAAGACAGTGAAGTTACGTATTTCGTTATGCTCTCAGCATTCTGTTGTCTGTGGCTGCGTCTGAAATCACATACTATGCACTACATAATCAACATGTGTGCTATCCTTTATCATACTTTTGTGTGAATAAACAGTACTATGGATCCTTTCGGATGCATTGAACTGTAATTACCACGTCACTTCCTGAGAGCTTCCTTGCCGGTTGGAGACGTGTAACCATGGTAACCCGTGCCAACCCCATGTGACCAAACAACGATTTGTGAGAATCATAAAGTCTGAACTATTTAGTGGTGCAGGAATGAGTCTTAAAGCCCGGAAATGAGTTAGCATTTTAGCACGTCCGGTTCCCTCGTCTGCTAGTCAATGGTGGTGTTCATTTGTGGAACAAAACGTGTAATTATCATAAACGTTTGTTTGCCACAGAGCTTATTTTCTGCAATAATCCAAAAGCCAATGGAAAAATCTCATTGGCTTTTTGTCGAGGGAACCAGGGCGATGCTAACTTCCTGGTTGGCCTACAAAAATACGTCATCCCTGCACCACACTATTTAAAAACTATATGACGCCAAGCAAAGTGAAATCTTATACTTACACTTAAATTGAAGCGTTATTGACATTATAGAACTTTCCGCCATTGTCTGTTATGAACGTTGTTATTACTACCGCATTGCTTTGTGGGATATTTATGCCGCCATAGTGTCCAGCATTGCATACTGTAATATTTCACCGAAGATAGTATGCAATTCACGTACTCTTGATTTCATATTAAGGTTTCAGACATACTAAAAAAATAGTTTAGCGTACTAAATAGCATGTTAGGATGCAATTTTGGACGCCACCAAACTTTTGCGGTCACTAAAGTGGACCGAGTTACACTGAAGAAGCTGTCCCTGTGTTTTTACTTACATTAATAAAATAATAATGCCATACCAAACTCTGACGCCATCTCTTAAAGATGATGGTGCATCACTGCTACTAAACGTATTTTCTACGTGCAATATATCTATTAATCAGTTGAACGGATTGATTGTCTGACCTTGATCATAGAAAAGGAGTGTTACGGTCAAAAACAGCCAGGGGTCATTTTCTCCTTCTGTAAGTTCAACCTTGATTCTTAATGTGAGGAGATCATAGTAAATCATGGCTACAGAGGCCGCCAGCCAAGTTTATTGGATAAGAAATGTAAGACTGCAAACTTGGTGGAAGTGTTTGTCAGGGGGGGCACGCTAATGCACTGTGTTTAAGCCACAACCAATCTCAGTGAAATATTATACAGAGTTTTAATATCCAGAGGGTGTCGGGCTGGAGCGAGAGGCAGTCAGCTGCTTCAGTATAACCAAATGTTACAGTATAAAACAGCGTGTCGCGCCGCTATTTGACATGGTGGAATGAGATTAGATGGAATTCATTTCTAAGTGAGGGGAAATTACAAGCCTATTGGCAACCCCCCCGCACACACACGACAGCAAGCCTCTGCTCACCCCCACCAGTGGCCCAACAACGGAGGGGTAGTCGGGCATGAACAGTGACATGAACAGGGAATGACCCCGCAAACCACATCCGTAGCCACCTTCACTACGGCAGGAGGAAGCTATGTTATTTTAAAGGTCAGATCAGTCTGAGGTCGCACAAGCATATGTCTGCTGCTCAGGATACACAGCAACACTGTAGGCCAATTGGAATAATCCGGAAAATTATAATGATTTGACTTTAAAAATACGAATAAAAATAAGAATTTGAGGACAATACACATGTAAACAATAAACCACTACTAGTGGAGTAGTCCATTTTTACAAAACCTCCTCATAAAGAAACCTTCCAAACAATACAAATCCCTGCTGTTCAAGCCACTGGACTTTTCTGCTCATTGTTCCTTCGGCGCTGTGACCAGAGAGAGGCCCTTGACATTCTGATCCTTTAACACATGTCTCGGGGTTTCCAGCACATCAGGATGACACCTCGTGAAAGGGGAACCCCACCTTTGGCTTCTCCGGGAGAACAACACGTGTCAGCGGCCCCCCGTGGGCCCTGTCAGGGGGTGAAGAGGTTAGGCGCTCTGTGCGGCCGCACAGATCCCGGCCTTCTTCAAGACCACCATAATGACTGCTAATTACGCTGCCATCTGTGGGGTGGGCTGTGTTATGTAGACACCTGTTCATTAAGTAGGAGAAAGAAACTTTTCTCACAGCAGCGAGTTCCACACACAAAACGGTAGATTCAATAGCTTTCCTGCCTCCGTAATGTTAAACATTTTGAATTAAAGTGAATAATTTCAGGCTTCCACAAAAAACCTCCCAGCTCACGCAAATATCAATAAAACGTCCGAGCATGCAGAATTGAACTCCTCTGCGCCCGCTAATGATTGAGTGAACTTTGTGTGATACCTTTACGGCTTCAGAAGGCATCATCAAGGTTAACCAGGCCATCGGGCAGCATTAGTAGGAGGGTGTTTGGAGGGGAAGCCAATAAAAAGCTCTCAGATATCTGCTGAGGGGGAGCGCAGCCTGTCAATTCTGTGGCCCTAAGAGGTGATCTGCCATTACCGACTCACAGACGACTAATGAGAGCCATTCTGTTGCCAGCACCTTGAATAATATGTCAATACTCATTCAGGCTACGTTGAATGCTACCTGTTTTACTTTCACTTGATGCGATACAGATCCTCCCTTATTCCTTGAGAACATTTAGCAGTTGGCAAACTGTCCAGGTAATTAATAATGTAATGATAATAATTCAGTTTTCCTGTACTAGAAACTTTGATACTCCGAAAGGTTTTAAAGCCGTCTCCTCCTTGAACATCTCCAGACACATTCATCTAATCCCTATCTCTCAGTTTAAGATTTATATAAACGGATGATTGCTAAGCATCACATATTTCAACATTTTATCTGTTGAGCTTATGACTCCATTTAGCTTTAGATCCTCCGAGAGGGAGCCAGCACAGCAATCATAAAGTGAGGGCCAATTAGGATGTTGACGGATTGATTTTGGAAGATAAATTTGGGATGTAAAAGGTTGACATAGCTGCTGTGTCTCTTTCACTGCGTGTGTGGCTCCCAATTAAGTGAGGAGAGGCAGTTTTTTTTCCTCTCTCTCTCTCCAGGATCAGAGTGTCTCCCTGACAGATGAGCCACTAATGAGAGCAAATCTCACTAAATCCTCAAGAAACATGATGAATTGAATCACGTTCACCCTGTTCATTTGTCGTGTTCACAGATGAGACAAAAACGCAACATTTATCTAGTCAACAAATGAGTGGGTGGGTCCATCATTGTTCATACAGTGTTTGGCTTTTTAATATAATATTAAGCTGAAGATACTCCGGCACATATTTGTACGGTTCCTAACACTGTATTTCTTATCCTCCTTGTCTGCCTTGAAACATAGTGTGGAGGTTGAAAGCAAACATATGTTAAGTCCTGAGGCCACAATCTGCCTCCCTCCCTAATATTTATAAGACAAATTAAGGAGGCTATCTCTCTCATTATCACACTCCAAACCCTCACCATATGTATCCCTATTATTAGACAAGCGGCAGAAGATGTCCTATTTTCAAATTTAAATTACCAAGTCTAACCTTAATTGGTTAGAAACGTTGTTTAGTGGATGGTATCAAAGTCGGGCTTGGGAGAGAATCCGACAGATGGCTTAGTCTTATGACTTGTATTAACACCTTCGAAGTTTAATGAACTGTTAATTGCTTTTCTAATACATAATGGGACCATTGGAATACAAGCGGTAATGCAAACAGATTAGTTTGTAGACAACAGATAAACACCCGTCCTGTTCAATGTCACCTTTAAGTACCTTGAAAAACAAAAGCAAGCTGGAGGACAAAAAGAGAAAAACAATACCCATTTTTGAGGTGATGGAGGTATTTTAAAGGCCCAGCCTCTTATTTTTTACCATATAAACTTGATGTATATAAATACATATAATTGAAGAGTTTGACTTATTGATGGGAAATCATCTGTTTTTGTGTGCTTCAATTAATTATACTTAAAAATTGGCCTGTTCTACAAATATTACTAATGTAAACAAACCTTTAAAGGGGCAGTGTGTAGGATCTGGCGGCATCTAGCGGTGAGGTTGCAGATTGCAACCAACTAAAACTTCTCCAGAGTGCCAAACGTGTAGGAGAACTACGGTGGCCGACTAGTGGCTAATGCAAAATGCATAGCATAAAGTAGTAGTAAGATGGACCTCAGAAATGGAGGACCATAACTTCATCCCTTATTTTTCTTTTTTATTTGTGAAATTTCAGTACAAAGTAGTGAAAAAAACGACATCGCTAATTCTTCCTGCTTGTCGTCCGCCATGTTTACTCTAAAGTCACGTTTGATCGTGCAAGATTTTGCGAGATTTACGATTTCTGCTAGTGTGTAGTGGGCTGTTTTGGCCAAATCGTTGCTCACCACACACACCATATGAACAAAACTGTTAAATTTAACATAACATATGTCGTTTTTTGTAAGTTGTAACAGAATCAATATGCTATTTATGATTTTAAAATGTACACAATCTTGCTTTAAACCATTTGTAAAACCTAAATTGTATAACATTGCTACTGGTTTCTAATGGATCTTGTTTGTACAGTTTGTTTACTCCATTTGGACCATCCAACAGAACATCAACATTAAGGTTGTCATTTGGTAATAAAAATGAATGTATGTCACCTTTTCAGTCAGCTGGACTACACTTGTGTTCCTGAGATTGTAGAGAGTAAAATCTCTCCCTGATAAAATTGCAGGACTCTAAAAACTCCTCATTCACTGCAGTAGTTCATCTGTCTGTTTTAGCTGTGCTTGTAATATGGTGTGTGTGCATTGTACCTGAGCAACCATAAATGCACTCCTACCTTTGGAGGTAGTGCTTTATTAAATTAAGCCGTCTTTAAGGTCAATATACTTCTGTAATGAGTTGTCTCTTTTGATCATCAAAGGTTAGATTGTACTTTGATCCTCACTCCCTTTAATGGCGTTGGTGTCACAGCTAAGCTAACACCAACACTGATGTTTTTCATATTTCAGCGCAAGTAATGCTTTGCATGCTTAAAATCCATTTCCATAACTAAGTGTAATTTCCCTTCAGTTTGTTCCTGTTTAATGAGGTGAAGTCTTGTTTGTATGCCTCCCAATGTCACCAGAAAAGTCATTCAAGCGGCTGTGTCAGAATTAAATCAAATTAGCATTACTACACTGCCACTTTACATCAAACTGTTCGAGTAAAAACATTTTTGCTCTAGTCAATTTTACATGACATTTGCTTTTCCTTTTCCGTGCGACTCTGCGGTTTCATTCAAAATTCTTGGAGGGTTCTTTGTGATGGAATGTGTAAATGACTCGGGGGTAGGTGCGGTGAGGCAGGGGGGTGATAGCGGAGGAGAGAAAATGACCAACATTGATTTATCCTGGATGTGCTCTTGTCTGGTTGGTGCCGTCAGAACACCTCGCTGCATCCCATTCCCTCCCATTATCTCCCCGCGATCACCGCAGTCCAACGAGTTTCCTACAGGGTCATAAATACTTCCCCCAGACCCCATACTGCTTCCACATCATCCTCTAGACGCCGCCTAATGACAGCGAAAGACAGACAATGCATCCTTTCTCTCGTGACTGCCGTGCCTCTCTCTGTTCATACACATTTTACAGTGGCTGAAGAACGCGTACATACACCGCGAGAGGCCAGCAGCGGCGTGTCCCCCAGACTTTGCATTTAAAATGGTACATTAAAGCAACATGTCTGAAAATATAGAACATGATTGATGTTGGTAATGACAGTGTTTTCTCAGTGTGAAAGTCATATGTGTGCTTTTCTCTACAGTTAAGGTCCCCAAGAAAAGAAAATGTCAGAGCACTGGAACAAACAAAAGATAAATAAAAGAAAAACAATGGAGACAATCACAACAGAAATATCCATTCAAATACTTCCAACATTCCTTGATGGGAAGGAGACAATCAATCAGAGACAATGAATCAAATTAATTATTTTGACGCGCTGGTCATCCGAATCAATTAGAGAGCTGCACACAATAAACCACTAGCATAAACAAATCCCCATCAACAGCCTATTAGTGAGAAAGACACATTCATGTCTAAATGAAGTCTAAAAAAAACATTGAGACCCATCTGATTCGCTACAGCTTTGAAGCCAAGTCAAGTGGGCGGTCAATTGAGTCATTGTTTCGCTGATCAATTGTGTGTACAGTAAACTGCAAACAAGTTGCTTTTCATTCACCAGTTTACAGAGGGAAGCAGCACATTTCAGACGAAACTAATAACGTCTGACTAAAAATTTGGCAAGTGACTGGACGTGAGAGTGCCTCCTCCATTCAGACTTTCCTCGCCAGTGTTTTGCTTTGATGGAAGCCTGACAAATTGGATGTGCAGACAAACAATCAGGATGAACAATAATGCAATGCAAATACCAAGTTTTATTCCAAGAATAGGAAATCAGTATATACATCCTTGGTGTTTGTTTGACTAGTGTACTTATTAGATAAAAACTGTCATAATAGGAAATTTAAGTCTTATTTATTTTCCTGCCATGATAGCACCCCTACATTAGTGTTCTCCAGGTTGCATGAATTTTCGGATCCAACTGACAATGTCAGTACTGATCTTTTTTTTTTTTTAACCACCAAATATTTTTTGGATAAGCACTGACAACTTTCTTTCACTTCAATTCCAACAGCCACACAGGCAGTCAACCAACTTGGCGCCGACATTGTCAGTCACTGCTTAGCCCCGTTATTGATTTGAGAACCCTCTACGGTACTCCGTACATTTCTTTGTGTCATGATTTGAATTACGTAGTAACATATAAAGTGCTGGGGCGGTACGGTGGTGCAATAGTTAGTAGTGGTTTAACGGACCGTAGTTGATCTGTGATCCATACGGATCCCCCCCCCTTGACCTGTTTAACTTACTCACACTAGCTCTAAGCAGCTTAAAATACATCATTAGAACTACTAATGCCAAGAATGTCTTTATCAATAAAAAGACAATCTTTTGTTTCCTAATCATTTGAATTGTGTGTTTTATGTAAATAACCACTATAGATGACAACAACAAATTAAAAGGATAACATTTAAATAAAAAAACAACAACATTTAAATTAACAATCTGTATCGGCTGATATGGCTTATCGACAATCGGCAATCTGTGTATGCGCTGAAAAAACGTGATACACCCCTAATGGTTAGCACAGTCGCCCTGCAGCAAGAGGGTTCTGGGTTCGAACCCACTGGCTGGCGTGGGTCCTTCTGTGTGGAGTTTGCTAGTGTGGGTTTTCCCCGGGTTTTCCCACTTCCTCCCACAGTCCATAGTAGGGATGTCACAAAAACCGATACTTCAGTACCAAGTCGATGCAAAAAATTCTAAATGGTGACAGTACTCGTTTTCTACATTACCGAAGGTACCGTACGATGCCCACAGGGTCCGAAATGAACACCCGCCAAGCACCAAATGCAGCTGCTTCTGTCCTCTGCTCTCTGTGTCGGAGTTTGACACACACACACACACACACACACACACACACACACACACACACACACAACAGCGCCATGCAGCAGCAAGATCCAGAGATGCAGAGATCCTTAATGTTTCAGAAGAGGATTCACTCGTGGGGGAAACAACTGAACTGAACAAACTGAATTTCTATCTTTTGTTGCTTATTGCTAAATCTCTGAAAAGTGGTGTTTTATTTTTTATCGAACTCTGGATTCTTCATTTCCGGTGAATGTTATTGGGACTTGAATTTGATTATCTTACACTTAACTCCCCAGATCCACTTTGTTTGAACCAATCCAACAGCATCCAATCTAAAAACAGAAAATCAGAAAACCATGAAGAACTAACGTTATGTCACTGAGCACCAATTGGATCCAGTTACTCTGCTGTTACAATGACGTTACATTTGATGAAGAGCGCATATGGCTTGTTTAGTACTCGAGACCTGAGTTGGGACCTGACTTGGAACTTGAGTGCACAGACTTAAGACTTACTTGTGACTTGCAAAACAATGACCTGGTCCCACCTCTGCCTATACCCAGTGAAATGTCACTATGTCGGTGAATTTAAACTACTGCTTGCAATCTGAGGAGATATATAGACACATGTACATATTACATGGAAATTATTGTTTTTTTGGGGGGGTTTTTACCGTGGTATCAAATTTGGTATCGAGAATCATGGAAATTCACTGGTATTGGTATCGACTACTAGATTTCTGGTATCGTGACAACCCTAGTCCAAAGACATGTAGGTGTTAGTTAAATTGCTGACTCTAGATTGCCCGTTGTGATCGTGAATGGTTGTCTCTATGTGTCAGCGGTGTGATATTCTGGCGACCTGTCCAGGCCGTATCCCGCGTCTCGCTCAATGTCAGCTGGAATTGGCTCCAGCCCCCTGCACTCCTGAATAGGACAAGCGGTTACAGACAATGGATGGATGGATGGATATGAAGTGCTGAGATTAGTCGACAGTCTGTTTTTATAGTCTGAGTTCTTGCCATCACCATAACTGGACCCATGGAATACAAACAAAAAGTAATTTCTTGTGAGAATTAGTGATAACATTGCAAACTAGGCTAACTTGCCTCCAAATTCCAAGGGGAAAGGTAGTTAGCTTAGCTTTCTAGCTTGGTCAGTAACGCACCACAGAATTTGACATTTTGTCTCCTAGCAACGCCGGCTCTCAAATGTTGTCAACTGCTATTGAGGAAAATGCCCACACCAAGAAGCCTGAAGCTTAGACACTGATTCCACAAACATGTCCCAAAAATGTTTTTTATCCTCTTTAGAAAAATGGCTAAATATGCCAATAGCAGTGTTGTTGAAGTTTACTTCAAAAAGTGAGGATAATTAAAATTTCAGTTCAGCTTTAATATAAAAATAGCATAGGCTACAGTAAGGGGTGTACGGAGAAATGCTCTGAAGCCTTTTATGATAAATCTATTACTGAACTAAATATAAGTCAGTTTGTTCACACAAGCCCACGCTGTGTTTGGCAGACCATATTTAGGGACAGTCAGCTGGCAGAGTGAATCGGCCACCCACAGATCCCTTGCATTGTAAAGCTGCCACATGCTCTATTAGTCCCCACTGTTTGAATGTATACATTAAAAGATAGCAGAACAAAATCAGACAGCAAGGCCTAACTCTGCGCCATGAAATCAGAACACGATCATCCTTTGGTCCGAACATGAATATTCACACCGCGCTGCAGTTTACATCGTTAGAGAACATAGCATGTGTGCCAACGCGGGCTTTGATGTGACGCTTCGGAGGGACTCTCCATTCACGGAGTTCAAGCACATATTGTAAACTGTAATATATGACCTCGCCGCGTTGAGCGTATTCTTTGTGAGGTCTCGCAGACAAGCCGTGCACTTGGGAGGGGACACGAGTGACTGAACATTGCTCTATTGAGTAAGCCTCCTAATAGAATGGCATGTTTAGGCCTGTCATTCAATTCAAAGCGGAGGAGCGTCGCGTGATGAGGAGGCTTGGTAAATGAGTATAGCAGGCATGGCTAATGTCTACAAACCTGTGGTGTTTAGCTTGCTGTTAAGGATGACATTAACAGAGACACAGACCCAGGGATGCTGATCAACCCTGAGGTCCTAACACATGGGATGGCGTTTCTGGCTCATTTCCTGCACCATAATCAAGGCTTATGTACCTTTTTGTGTGACGTTGGATGGACGTGTGTGTGTTTATAATATTTGAAAGCTTGCTTTTGTGTAACTGAGCTGACTAGAAGTCTCTTGTTCCTGTCTGACTTTCTCTCTCATCCTCTCTCTCTCTCTCACCCTCTAATGGAAGCGGGAGGGAATCAGCTAATTAAGGATGTAAATGGAACTGAGGAGTGACAAAGAGCCTGCTTGTAATTCGCATCTAAATTGTCTCTTACCTCAGCAGAAAATTTATCACAGGAGACAATGTCAACTTTTACATGGGGAGAGCCATTTGCATTTTTCGAATTCATTACAAGGGTGGCACCGCAATCATAAGGCGTGATACAGAGCCCGGCTACCCTCCCTCCATTCTGCTGCTGCGCCCACCCTGCCCATCGCTACCGGGTAGAGGATAATCTGATGGGTTCCTCTTCAGTGGTCACTCAGCAGTGGTGGAGACGCAGGGAGGAAAGCAGCAAAGGAGAGGGGCAGGAGTAACAAGGAGAGAGGTGAGGAGAGTTTGTTGGATGTGGAGCATAAAGTGGTCCACCCACTTGTTTATGTGCGTGTATGTGTGTGTTTGCGAGCGTGCATGCGTGCAGCAAAGCCACACCACTCTCCCGAGCGACAGAAACCTTGTTGTGATTTATGCAGCCTGAGATATGAGTGCTGGTTACGCAGTAGCAAGACATCGATCTGACAAAGCAAACCAAACAATAAAGAGGCGAGGAAGATGATGTGCCCAGTGGAGTGGAGAAATGGAGAGTGTACCTATAAGAGCTAATTATCTGAGCACATAATTCTTCAGGTTAAGACAGGGGGGAGCCGAGAGGCAGCCGAGCCGCAGCTGTCTGAGAAAAGGCTCGGCTACACAATGGGCCCAAGGTCCCAGACCCTGGTCAAGAATAATTCAAAATGAAATTGTATATCTGTGCAACTTGTCAATAAGCTAGGCTTAGCTAAAATGGGTTGGACCTGGATTAATTGGTGTGCAGCAAATCATCCTACATTTCGCAAAAGAAAAAGCTAAAGAAATATATTTATATAGTGTCATAAACTGTGGTTCAATCCAAGTGTTTTTGCGCAAATATTTGCAACAAAGGCCTCTTGGACTGATTTTAAATGCTGCTTTTTCAATTAAATAGGTACCAATTGTGAATATTGAACCATCAGCCCATAAAGTATTATCAAAGCCAACCTTTGTTTCCATTTTTGGACATACATGTTCTATAGCAGGCTGGTCTCATACACTGTTCGTCGCTATAACTACGAAAAGTAATGCACTGTAATTCCTGTATATCCCATGAAATCAATTCATGTGTAATTAATGTAATCGGGAACCAGGAAATATAAATAACGGCGAACGCTGCATAGGGAGGGGGTCGGGGTGGATGTGTGGGCCAAAAAACACCAGACTTTCGCCCAGGAGGCCGGCGTTCGTGTCCCATGTCAAACAAGAAGTCAACGTTGATTTATTAGTCACGTAACTTACGCACTTACAGTAACTAACGCCACTTCCGGAGTTATTTTAAACCAAACCACGGTATTTTCCTAAACCTAACTAACTAGCTTTCTTGCCTCAATCTAAGGAAGTTGTTTTCTGTGAAGACGGAAGTTTATTTTGAAAAGACTGTATGCATGTAACGAGCGGAAATTGACGCACATTGCTGGACATTCGTAGGAAAACGAGCAAAAAAGGAGGAATAACTTTTGCGTAAAAGATCATACGAACCGTTGTATAACAATACGTTGACTATTGTCATTCTCTGCATCAAAAAAGCAGTTTTTGAGCAAATTTTCTTGTGAAAATGTTCTTTTGGGATGCGTTTTAGATTGCCTGTATGTAAAACTAATATAACTAATTTTGGTATTATTCCAGAAGCCATTAGACCTGTGAACGGCCACAGTAAAGGAAATGGTCAGTTCACCTTGCGTACAGACTGATAAATTTACTTGCACTTTTGACCTTTTATATTTTAACCTGTGTCAGAAATTGCTGCTATTTATCTTTTGTATGTCTTTCTATCACATTTGTCATACTTGTATTTTTAGATTGTTTTTTATATGTATAAATGAATTGTCTGAGTATTTCTGTTCGCGCGCTTGCTTGCCTTGAATTGCCCCATGAGAGACGAATAAAGTATTTTGAATTGAATTGAATTTTAACATAGTTTGGTATGAAAGGATGGGGTCCATAATATTTGCAGTTTATTTAGTGTCAATTAAATTCAGTGAAAATCCTCTAGTTTGAGGATTTAATCGGTTCGTTCAGCAGCGAGTGCAAAGTTCCACATAGAAAACTCACAGCCTTATTCTTCCTCAGCTGAGGAGATTATAAAGTCTTGGTCAGAGGTTATATAATAGCTACGGCTGGCCCTTATGCTTTTATCAGCAGTCTATTACAATCACTGAGCAAGTTCCCAATTCACAGTTCAAACACAGTCTTCCAACCTCATGTCAATTCTCTATAAGCCGTGAAAATAATAATGATAATATTTGCAATTATTATTCCCTATCTTGCAAACCCATTCTCTGCTTCTGTAAGCAGCGATCCTTTAATTAGACACAAGCACACATACACAAAGACTGGGGCGGTGGGTGCTCGCTGCCATTAATAACACTATATAAAAGCAAAGCCAGACAGCCTCTGACACTTTTAGTAGTTTGGGAAACAAGATGTAATCTGCGTTCGGTGCCAGGAGCGGACCGGGGCCGTGTGTGCGTGTACGAGAGAGAGAGGGAGGGAGTGTGGCCTGTAAGTCAACGCAAACAGAGCCCTGTGAGTACATCACTGATGAAGACATTATCTGTGAGTTATACTCGCACAAAGAACGGGTGGGAGAAGTGTATGGGAACCATAAGACAGAGAAAGTGGCAGATGAAATGGGCATTTGCTGTTGCCAAGGCTAGTCACTGATGTGTACATTATTAGTCTGTGAATTAAAGGGAAAATTCACACATGTTAATAACAACTGTTATGTAGAAGTGACACATTGTGTGGTCTTTTTGTTTTGGTGCTATGTGTGTGTCCACTGCGTTTTGTTTTATATGGCGTTGTGTTATATTGCAGCATTTTGTGTTGGGCATGAGAGGATAGAGCAGAGGATGAGGTTCCGTTTAGTGGCACCCTTGGCACCCATCTAACCTTGGCATACTGCTGGGCATGCTCCACTGGCCCTGAACATGCTGAGGTTTGAATCCAGAAATGCCTTTGTGCAGCACAGGCCACCAGAGGAGAGGTGGGAGGCTCCATTAATATATCCCCAACTGTATCGCATCAGTCAGGACTCCATAGCAAATCCCACAGATCACATCTCCAGCAGTATATCTGCAATATCTGAGGAGCATATGCTTCAAAATGTGATTCATCTTTCAAAGTACGTAGGCGCAATAATAAACGGTCAATAACCAGTTTGAATATATTCAAATTTTACCAATTTGGAGAATCAGTTACAGTACGTTCAGTTCACGCAAGGTCAATTTGTGTCATTGTTTTCTTGTTTGCACGTTTGTTTGTTTAATATAAACCATGAATTCTAATTCTGGCAGCACAGAATGGCCACATTAACCAGGCATGGCAGTCTGGGACGGGGTCCAGCTGGAAGCATGCATGGGATGCTGCTTTCCCGCGACAAAACTGGCTTCACTGGCAAGAGCTAAATAGTTTCCAGAAATGGTCAGTAAAAAGGAGAAAAAATTAGGAAGCAAAAATCCAACATTTAATAGTAAATCTTTTGACTGCTTTTTACTTGTGGTTTCTACCCCCTCAGTAGTCGTAATTATATAATGATTTGTAGATTGCCTTTCAAGGGTTTTATTTCACCTGAGCCAGAAGTCACTGATATGAGATGGAGGAGGGTTATATGCTATATTCCCATTGGAATGTTGGAGACATGATCATTTTCAAATTTTACTTCACTATTCATCTTTTCCTCCCTACTGTTGTTTTTTTTTCATCTGGCTGGCTGGTTAGTGTGTTGAATGGGTGTCTGAGCTGTGGTGTCAGCAGGAGGAAATGTCTGGGTGAGGGCTGAGTTCAGGAAAAGTGCATCAGTGTGTGTGTGTGTGTGTGTGTGTGTGTGTGTGTGTGTGTGTGTGTGTGTGTGTGGTGGTGAGTCCCTGGTGACCATATCTTATTTTCAACATGGCAGTCACCCAACTTCACCCTGACCTAGTGTGGTGAGGAGGGCACATATTATGCACAACAAACAAACATGACAAAAACATGTCAAAGCTACACACACACGTACGTATGCGTACAGCCACGATGTGTTTCTCTCTGCTTTCAGTTAATGTGAAGGCTCTGACACACCAAGCCCACGATCTGCCGTCGGACCATTTGGGGCCGAGTGTCTGTCGGCCTAGTTTTTGCAGTGTGTCCTGCACCGTCGGCTCTAATCTGCCCGTGTCGCAGGTTTTTCGGGCAATTTGGCATGTTGAATCGCCAGCGGAGCTCGTCGGTGAGAGGAATCATTCTCATTGGATGCTCAGCTTAAGCAAATCAGCACACAAGAAGAGAAACGGAAGTGAGGAAAGCAAGCCAACGAGTAAAGTCGAGAGGAAAAACACAGAGGGCTCTTCTCATTTTTCATCTTCATCTCATCTGATCATTCCAATACACAGATGTTTTCACAGCGACATGGCCATCTGGAATGAAGCTAAGTGGTGAGTGAGAGGGGTGTGAAAATGGTCGGCAAACTCTGCTTTGTTCCATGTACGTATCATAACAACGGCTTCTATATCCGCAGTCCTCGGTCTTCCTGTATCCCTTTTTGAATGACGAATACAGACGACCGCCGCCTGCTGGTGTGGAGAGTTGTTTCATCTCACGCAGGCGCAGAACGTACGTGCTAACTGGCCGTCGGCTGTCGTCTTTGCGGTGTGTTCAAGTGCAACTTGTCGGCCAAGACAAAGGCAACGTGAGGCGACGTAACAGTCGGCCTTCATCACGGCTAGTTCTCTGATGTCGGCAAATAAATTCATGAAAATGTGAATGAAGTTCTGAATTCATTTGATTGGCTCTATGGTTGTAAGGCCTTTTCAAACAGGACTCCAAAGTCAAATGAACATAAAAAACACAGTTGGCGATACTGTCACATGGCAGCAGTGCTATTAAAATCTCCTTTCCTCCTGCCATTCCCCAACATGCCGCAGAAGTGCGGCGCTAATCTTTGGTCCTTCATTGGCCTTTG
This sequence comes from Sebastiscus albofasciatus, assembly GCA_916701655.1. Lineage (NCBI taxonomy): Eukaryota > Metazoa > Chordata > Actinopteri > Perciformes > Sebastidae > Sebastiscus > Sebastiscus albofasciatus. The sequence continues at coordinate 15,523 of CAKAOI010028132.1, read as the reverse complement.
CTGTGTACAGCCGCCTTTCTCTCACACTTTCATCACAATCCCATTTCCCCCCACAGCCTGAGAGCCCCCTCTGAAACTCTACCCCTCGCTCCACCATTCTAGCCGGCCTATGATGGATGGCCGCACCTCAGGTCCCCTCAGCCTGTCCATCAAGCCCTGCGATTAAAACACTTGGAATGACCAACATTTTTCTCTCTCTCCCCCGCGCCGCGGGGGGGGGG